>PVJH01028836.1:0-26850 GCA_004026705.1 Nesogale talazaci | reverse complement strand
GTAGTAAGCACTTAGGCATGGGTCATTGTCACATCTACCTGAATGCAGAGTACAAAAATGAAATTATTTGCATAAAATATTTGTCTTCTCTTCATTTTTGTGTTTACTAAGGTTATTAAAGGGTAAAAAAGTTATATGTGTTATTATTAAAACTGTAAAATAAATATCTGTGGTCTTATACTGATACATTTACATCAATAAATTACTAAGTATTGGCCATTTGGAATTCTTTGGACTGAATCTGTATAGCTTCAATGTTCTGTAGTAAATGTGGTTTTAAATATACTTCCCGGGCCGAGCCCAGTGGCATAGTGGTTGAGTGCGGAACGGCAGTCCATTGGCTTGGCGGTTCAAATCCAGCAGAAGACTGGATAGCTCCCACAACCATCAGTGGGCAGTGATGCCCCCCTGCCCAAATATATTTCCTGATTTTCTAACTCTGCAAGATTCTTTATGTTAGTTCCTGGGTAATTTTGTTATTTCTAATATATTTATTTTTAAAATTTTGGAACAGTTTTATTGATACTTCATCCACATATACAAGTCAATAGTTCAACTATATCAAGAAGCATTATGCAATTTTTAAGAAGTAGTGATCTATTTTGGAACATTTGTTTTTCCCCATGCTCCTTGTTAGTCATGTAATTTTTTTGATCAAACTGTTAGTCTGGGTACATTAAATAAACAAATCCACAAAAGCACATATGTGTTAGAGAGAATTTTATATAAAGGGTAAGTGTATATCAAGAAAACATCACAACCCAGTCCTGCCCAAGCCCACTACCCCAACATTAACCCATATTTTCTACACCAATCCACAGTCTTCCTCAATCTCATGAACACATGCAATTATGCTGACAGCACAAGAAAGCTGAGTCGGTGACTGTGTAAGAATCCAGCACTGGCAGGGGTCTCCACACGGCTCTTCTGCATTCAGGGCTGGCTGCACTGGGGTAGATCAATGCGGTTTCTCCTCAGGGATTTCTTGCAGGAAGTAAGCCTTGCCAGCTGAAGCAGGGAACTGGCTAAGGCAGCTGCACCCTGGTCTGACCACCAGAAGACAAGAGACTTGAGAACTAGGCTTGAGAACTAGAACTAGAACTAGAACAATGGCTCACTTAGCCATTTATCTTACTGCCCTTCAATTAACCCCACATGTGTTTATTGGTCAGGTTGGCACAAGAAACATAACTATCTCTGTCCATTTTGACAAATTATCCACAGCAAAACATTCATCAACTCAACAATTTCTGTATATCAAATTTATTGCCTTTGATTATACCCTTAGTCCTCTACAATCATTATTTTCTCTCTCTCCAAATTGTTCCACCACCATTAAGAACTCATAGTATCCCCTACATGTGAACTCCTCTTCCTTCACCCATGGTAACCATTGGTCAAATCTATCTTTCTTCCTTGCTTCCATCCTTCCTTCCTTCCTTCCTTCCTTCCTTCCTTCCTTCCTTCCTTCCTTCCTTTTTTCCTTAGTTTCTCATTTCAATATTACCATGTCATACACTTCCCTAGGTAAACCCCTTCCAACAAGAGTTGCATATATGTCATCACAATAATTTCTAATGCCTCATCCCTATTCCTGCATCCACTAATCACTCTTTCATTTCTCTGCCCTTTCCTTTTACACCCTGCAATATCAGGGTGTATCAGCTATGGTCTGTATACCCTACTCATAACAGAAACAATAAAAACAAGATTAACAGAAAGAGTACAATAATATTAATAAAAATATAAAAATAAAGCATGATAATGAAAGAACCATGAATATTATTTAAAAAGTCAGAGAATAAATTTCTTTCTTAGAAGAATCAGGGAATATTAGAACATAGAGCAAATACATGTTGGGTCAAGAGAGTGGTCAACTGGCCATCTGTCATATTATACAATGGTACAATTCACAACAATGAAGTTTACAATGATCTCTGCTTTATAATAAAACTGTTTATTTCCCTTTTCTGTGTTTAGAGGGCCTCTGTCAAAGGCTTTCCTCCAGAGCCTTCATTGGACTATTCACAATGTAAGCTCTGATTCTTAACTCTTCGTCATATTTGGATTTTGTTCTTGTAATGTTTGGATTACACATGCTGGTGTGCTTCTTCTGTGTACAGCTAGTTCACACCTCACTTAGATGATTGCTTGTTTGATTACAAGCCTTTAAGACCCCAGACCCTTTCCAATTGAAAGCCAGACACCACCAGCTTTCATTACCATGCTTTACTGTAGCACCATTATACTCACTGATTTCTTTGTGAAGGCTAATATTGAACAGGTCCATATTATAAGAACTAACTATTCTTGCATTGGGGTTAGAATTTCGTGGGAGTGCAGAATGACTCTGGTTTACTTTGGTAGTTATGACAAAAACAAAACAAAAATTCGAACCAACACAATCATTAACAAAAATGAACAAAACATTTTTAAAAGAATAAAAAACTAAGGTGAGAAAAAAGGAAAAACACTGTCAAACATCTCTTTAGGGCAGCGGGTCTCACCCTGTGTATCACAACACCTTAGGGGATCGAATGACCCTTTCACCAGTGTCGCCCAATTCATACCAGTGGCAAAATTACATTTATGAAGTGTCAATGAAAATAATCTTACTGTTGGGGGTCACCGCAACACGAGGAAATATATTAAAGGGTCATGGCATTCAGAAGGTTGAGAAACACTGCCTTAGGGTATCAGGCAATTGCATTGATAATATCAATAATGTATCCAATGGCATAGAATTTAAGGTATAATTGATATTACGAGTTTATGTGAGCATAGTTCAACAGTGATATCACTTAAAAATTAAAACAAAATTATTCTTAGTATAAGTATAAGGGAACTTCTTGCTACCATATTAGAAGTCAGTAAATTTTCTAAACAGCATTTTTGTTCTGTTATTTGGTACTGATGTTTGCAAACAAGATCTATGATATATGTGTATGGAGTCATAATATATCACTTTCTTGTAGATCATCTTATCTTTATTTTTAAACCGAACTCCTCTAGACCATTTAACTCATGATGACCCTATTCCAGAGTTTTCTAATTTCACCTCATCACATTATATTTGGTGTAGTCAAAGCATGGCTAGAACTTGGATACAAATCAAAATTTCAAGGATATACGTTTGGGTTAGCATTATCTGCACACAGGTCCATGTAAATTCTCAAGGAGATGCAAACAGTCCTTTAAGTGAGAATATCTATGCTGGATTTTATTTGGTCCCTGTTCTTTGCTTTATAGATTGTATTCTTACAGCACCAGATAAACTGGTTTTTTGCATAATGCTGTTTTAAGAAAGATACGTATCAAATTAAAAAAGATTCTGAGTAAATGCAGCCAGTCACGTATTCCCAAATTTGAGTATGAATAAAAAGAGAGCACACAGCTCAGTTCCTTGCTACATGTCAGAGTGAGCTGTAGCCCTCTGCTTTCTTTCAGATTCATTTTGCGTGTTTCTTGTTTCTCTGCACCTCCGCTCTTTGTTTTGTTTTGGGGGGGCATCACTACCCTCTGGTAGTGGGATTAGGAGGCCCAATCTTTGCTCCTGTGAAGCCGCTGCTGGAATTGAACCTCCATCCCAGTGGACCACAGTCCTGCGCAGAACCACTATACCACCGGGCCTCAGCCTCTTCCGCTCACTTATAACAAAAATTTGGGATGAGAAGACACTATTTTCTTCATTCTAATAATAAAGGAAAAGTACTTTTTGCCTGAAAGCACATATGAGTTTATCTTAAGTAATTATTTGAAAATTTATTTCAATATTTTTACTGCTCTTTTCATTTTTTGTTCTTTATTTTATATTATTATTCTTTATTTCTGTTTTGTTTTTGTTTGCATTTTTTGCTAGGTTTCCCAATTAAAGAAGCACAGAAAGAGTGTATGCAAAGAGACATCAACCAAGGCAGTGGTTTATCAGGGATCAGGCTTGGAATGGTGAAGGACTATTGATGAGCAGATAATGAATGTGGAGGGGAGGGGGTGAAACATGTATTTGCAATTGTTTTTAAAAGAGACTTAGCTATAGAAGTGTGTGATATGGGAATTTTACATTAATTACACTATTCAAAAAATAAATAAATGAGGGTATTTTCTTCTTTTAATGTTTGAGTGTGTTTTCTTATACATTTTTAAAAATGGAAGTGATAAATTCCTGTTTAAGATAGCAATAAAGGATAGCAATCAAGGATAGCAATACATGAGGAACAATGTTTAAAACAATAATTCACTTAGAACTATGTCTGCAGAGCTAAGACTTGTTTAGAAAGCTAAGGCCATATGAAAGTGTCCAATATATGTTAGCCTTAATTTGCTCATTATTGAGAGATCTCAAAAGAAAGAGGCTTGAACCAAAGTTCAATGACTTTCCATTTCACACCTTTAGCTAACCACCTTCCTCTTTCGCTCTCCTATAGCATTACAACTTTAAGTTCAAATATATTAGTTTCTTTAATCTGTAAAAGGTGTGTATAAGGTAGAATTCATTTCATTTGTTGGGTTTTATGTCTCAGACCTTTCAGATGCAGCCTATGTAGTATGCTGCATGCTTCCTGAGTACGCAATCTATAAAGCCCAGGTAGCCTATAGTATGGCGCCTAGATTTCCAAGGTATGAAAGGAAGTTCAGTAAACCACGCTGATTAGTTATATAGTATAGGAGGTCTCTCAGAGAATCATAAAGGCAACATCAAACATTTTTCTCCAGGGTGAGCCACTCTTTATCCAAAACAGAACTGAGATCATCTTCTTTGAGATGATTTCTTCTTTCTCTTGGTCATGAATCTGTCCTGAGGTGTATTAAACACAAACATAAGAGTGTCCATTCAATAAGAGTGACCACAGGGCATGGACTTTTTGACCCTCTCCCATTCCCCCAATAATTGGTAATCTTCAACTGTTTTTTTTTTCAATTATCTTCAGCAAAATGTTAGTACATGTAGTATTAATTATATTGTTCAAGAATTTTCATACTCTGTTGGTTCCCCTTTCTTTGGGTGGAGCATAAATATGCATGTGCCTCTCTTTCAATTTTGACCCAATAGGTGTCTTCAAAATCTTTTCAAAACACATAAATGATCACCTCCAGTGCTTATCTGTTTGTTAAACTTTTAAATTGCTATCCTTTCTTTTCCTGGAGACTTGTTTTGTCAATCACTTCAGTTCAGTTACAATTTACTGGACACAATAAATGAAGTGTTAAGTTAAAATAAAAGAAATTTTGTAAATAAAAATATGATTCCTTGAGATGATAAGTTATCAAAGCAAGAGGAAAATTAGGTGCATGAATGGAGGACTCATTTTTCCATGAACAATATATTATGTGGAATCATTTACATATGAAAGTGCTTTAATGATCAATGTATATATATTTTTACTTAGCTGTAATGAACAAACAATTACATGGTGTTAGTTTTTCAAAGAAAAGTTTTAGGGGGATTGATTACAATTTCATAGAATAATACTTTAAAATGTTAAGTAAAAATTGGGTATGGCAATCTATCAAAATTTTAATAATACACTCAAGTTGAAATATTTAGACATTTTAAGCATTTAGCAATTTTTGGGAGTAAGCCAAGAGGTTAGAAATTAGCATACTTCTTCAATGAAAACTAATTTAGTTATTAATTTACATAATTTACTTCATGCCAACCACTTTCTGAAATGTTCAATTTCTTAATCTTCAATGATAATGTAATGTCTTAATAATAATATAGTACTCTCTGCTTATGACAATTTCATGAAATTATCGTATAATTTAGCTTTTTGCTTTTAGCAATCAAATTTCTCATCATTTTTATGAGTGTCTATTATGCAAAAAAGAAAGAAATCATTTTAAGGCTTTAAACTGACTTAAGATGTTGAATGTATGAATGTATTTATATATTTCTATGTCATTCCCAGAGTGCGGATTTCTCAAGCAAAAGGTGATGTAAATAAAAGTAGGATGTATAAAAGCAGCCCTTATGGCTCAGGGGGCTGAATGTGGGGATGTCGCTGACTTCCAGGATGGCTGCTCAAACTCCTGGCTGCAGCTTTGGGAAAAGAAAAGACTGTTTCTCTCAAGATTGAGAATCTCAGAAACCCTGTGGAGCAGTTCTATGCAACAGATATGGTTCTTCTGAGATCAAAAGGACTCAATAGAAGAAAACATTATAAGCCCTGGAAAAGTGGTTAGATCTTGCTTATATTATTATCAGGATCACGAAAGATATAAGAAGACCCTGAGTTGTCTGTGGATTTTCTGATATAACATTTTAACTGTCACAATTGAGAATTTGTTAGAAAAGTGAATATGTAGACTCTACCATGGTAAAATAATGGACAATGAATGAGAAGACTGGAGAAGAATTGAAACATTTGGATTATCCTTTATCATTCTCAAGTTTCCCTTTGATAAGATAGCTTGACATAATTATTACTTTATTGTAGAATGATATTGAAAATAAGATCCTGGTGATAGAAATGAAGCTGAAGATCACTCATAGTGATCTTTTCAATAACACAGAGGTAACTATACTGTGTTAGTCTGGGTAGACTAGAGAAACTAATCCATGGAGACACTCATATACTAAGGTTTATATACAAGAAGAAATGAACACTGAGAAAACATTCCAGCCCCGTCTAGGTCAAGTCCATAAGTCTGACATTAGCGCATATTTCTGTCAACAATCTGTAAAGTCCTCTTCAGACTCATGGAACACATGTAATGATGCTGAATGTAGAAGATCAGAGGTTCATGGGTAAAAAGTCTTTTGATCCAGTGGTGCTATAAGACACCAGTGCTGGTAGAGGTCTCTCTGTGGCTTCTCTGGCATCAGAGGTCTGGTTCCATCCATTTGACTTGTCTGACTCAGGGCACTAGGGTAGTTCCATGTTCTTGTCAGCCACAATATATCCAAGGGAAGCCAGCCTTGTCAGTAGAGTCTATAAAGGAGTGAACTGAGAGAAATAATATCTTCTGCCTTCAAGATGGAAGTACCAGATTTCCCAGAATTCTCAAGTAAGGCCATGCCCACGCAGAAGCCTCATTGATAGACCATACTCCACCATTTTACTTTCAATCCTCAAATTGACAAGTGATTATATATCTACCACATATGCAGATGGGTAGGTCCAGATGGAATACAAATAATTAAAATAAATTTCATCTGGGGAAATTCTGGTATTGAAGTGGTTATGTGTTGAACTATAAAACGTAAGCTCAGAAATTCAAAACTGCCAGCCACTCCTAGGAGAAATGTGAAGCTTTTTGGTCCTGTAAAGAGGGGTAGTCATGAAACATCACATGGGGCAGTTCTGTCTTGATCTATAGGGTTGGCATGAGTCAGAGTCAATGCAATGGAGATATATACACACACACACATATATATACATACACACATATATGTATATATTATTGGGAAGAACCGATATATAAGCTCAATTGTCAGCAGCTAAAAACAAGCTATATGCCTATTGTGAAACAGACCATCAATTGCTCATCTCTTAAGTTCAGTGTGAAGCTAAAGAACATTTGAAAAAAACCCATAAGAATTAAAGTACAAACTTGAGTGTATCCTACCTGAAATTCAACAACATTTCCAGATGAAATTTGACACGTTGAACATCAATTACAAAAGACCTGATACACTGTGGGATGACATCAAGAACATCACACATGAAGAATGTAAAGGGTCATTAAAAGGTAAGAGAAAGAAAAGATGAAAGTGGATGTTAGAAGAGACTGAAATTTGCTCTCACTCATAGAGTAGTTAAGAAAATTGAAAGAAATTTTGAAGTAGAGGAGATGAACAGAAAATTCCCAAGGGAATTTGAGAAGAAAAATTGAAATACTATAATGGATAGTACAAAAACATACAGTTATAAGGTCAAAATGAAAGAACCTACTCAACATATTTAAATTGAAAGAACCAAAGGAAAAATGCAAAACTCAATTTACAACATTGAAAGATTTTATGGGCAAAATATTGAACTATGCAGGAAGTATAGAAGGAAGATGGAGAAAACATACAGTCATGGAACTAAATATAACTAGCTGACATTTCACAATATCAAGAGGTAGCATGTGAACAAGAACATTGAAGAATGAATATTTATAATTGCACTGAAAGCATTGGCCAAAAAATAATCCTGCAGGAACCAGTGGAATATCAATTGAAATGTTCTAACAACCTGATAAAGCACTAGAAGAAGGCCATATTTGTACAGATTCAAAAGGAAGGTGACAAAACAGAATTATCAAATTATAGAACAATCATTAATATAAGCATGCAAGTAAACTTTTGTGTAACAGTGATTGCAGCAGGGAATTGCTAGAGGTTCAGGCTGGATTCAGAAAAGGACAAGCGATGCTATTGCTAATGTCAGATGGATCTTGGCTCAAAGCAGAGAATAGCAGAAAGATGTTTATGTATATTTTTATGGACTATAATAAACTCCTGAGAACCTTGAGAAGAATAGACATTACACAGCACTTCATTGTGCTCATGCAGAATCTGTATGTCGATCAAGAAGTAGTTTTTTTGAACAGATAAAGGAATACAGGTTAGTTGAAAATCAGAAAGGGTGTTTTTCAGGATTGTATCCTTTCACCATACTAATTTAATCTGTTTTTTAATCAAATAGTTTGAGAATCTGCATTATATTAAGAAAAATAGGGTATCAAGATTCAATGAATACTTATTAAAAGCCTGTAAAATATAAGTGGCATTACCCTGCTTTCTGAAAGTGAAAATTATTTGAAGTACTTGATAATGAGACCAAGGCTGTAACCTTCTGTGGCAGTCATGTGCTTATGTCAATTTCATGACTGAGATTTAGGGGGGCAGTTTGGCCTGTTAATCTGGAGATAGCCATTGAGTAGCCAATGAAGCCTTTGTTTTGTCATAACTTTTTCCTGGGACTTCTGGGAATCTCATGATATTTCCCTCGTGAAGATGAGAATCTATTTCCCAGTTATTGGGAGTTAGTCTCTGAGACGATGACTTATGGGCAAGACAAGATGGCTGCTTCCGAGGAGCTGAAGGAGCTGGAGGAGAAGCCACCTGGCCTTACCCTGATGGAACCAGCCCTCTGAAACTGGGGAAGCCACATGCAGAGCCCTGCCAGTGCTGAGTTGCCACTACCACCACTTCGCCACACCAGGAGTCATGGGGAGACCCCTGCCAGCGCCAGTATTCTGCACCCACTGGCCTATAATTTCATGAGTCAGAAGGAGACATTATAGACTGGTATCAGGCATATAGGCTAATATTGGACTTATTACTTTGAACTGGTCTGGGTTGAGATATTTTCTTAATGTCTTATTCCTCTTGTATATAAACTGCCATATATATATATATATATATATGTATGTCTATGAGTTTATTTCTCTAATTTACTCAGACTAATACGCCTTCAAAATGGATTACTACTTAATCTAAAGAAGAAGCAAAATTCTCACAACTGAATCAATAGTTAGCATCATGATAAATAGAGAAAGTATGGACATTTTTAAATTTTTTGCTTGCGTACGTCCACAATCACTGCTTATGGAAGTAGCAGTTAAGAGATCAAATGGTGCATCCCATTGGGTAAATCTGATAGATAAGGCCTTCCTAAACTATTGAAAATCAAGTATGTTACTTTGAGGAGTAAAGTACTCATGACCCAAGACATGGTATATTTAATGCTTTCATAAGCATGTGATAGTTGCACATTTCACATATGGTACTGGGGCAAAGAGTATGAGTTGATAAAAGAACAGACAAATCTATCTTGGAAGAAGTTCTGCCAGAATACTGCTTAGAAGTGAGACTGGTGAGATTTTGTCTCGAGTAATTTAGATATGCTATTAGGGAGAACAGTCCCTAGAAAAGCACATTTAATTTAGTAAATCATAGTGAATGTCAAAAAAAAAGGAAAACTCTCATGAAAATGGGTTTACACAGTGATTGGAATAACATGCTCAAACTCAGGAACAGAGTGAGGGTGATGCAGCACCAGGCAGTGTTCACTTCAGATCTGCATGATTAGCCATGGGTTGGAACTGACTCCTGAAACTTCTCTTCTTGATTTTTTTAATATTTGTTCTGTTTCATTTTTTGCTTTAATCTTTAGATCTTCTTTTATCTTGGTAATTAGAAGATTATTTTGTTGCTCTTTTTCTTTTATTGAAGATGAGAAGCATGCATTTCAAAATTAAGATCAAGGGCAAAGGACCTCAATTGAGAGAGAACTTTACAATTGACTCCAAAAATAGACATCTGCCCCTGGGGCAGTACTTGACACTTCATCAGAACTGCTTGGAAGACATTTAAAAAAGTCAGCTGATAGACTTGGAGCTATTGATAGGCTATTGATTTTTTAAAAATTTATCTATTTATATGTTTAACTCTGTAAGATATGCAGGATAAACAATACCAAGGAGAAAGCAATGGGACCACTGGTTCTGTGGTGCATGGGAGAGTAGGAGATGGGGAAAAGGGAGTGGGAAGCTAATAAACTCAGGGAAAAGAGAACAACAAGGAATCTAAAATTGATGGAGAGGAGGGTGTAGAATTTCTGGTGGGATTTGATCAATTGAAAAGTAACTGAGAGGAATTACTGAGAGCCAAATGAAGCTTGAATATGATAGTGGGGCAGGAGGACATTAAAATGAAATAGGGGAAAAACCTATGAGGCAAATACTACAGATATATATCATTTATATATTTATATATAAATATAAACACATATATAGGTAAATATATTAATATACAAGGATAGGTGTATTGGTCAATGTACATATATTTATGTGCTGCATATTAAGGTAGCACATGGACTTTGGGACTCTACTTAAGTCGTTTGTCAACACAAGAACACTTTATTATAACAACCTGCCACTGTTTGATACTCATCTTCCCGATACAATCACTGAAGGCAAAATGGGTGCATAAACAAATGTAGTGCAAACAGCTGATGGTGTCTGGAAATGAAATAATAATTCCTGGGGTCTTAAAGACTTCAAGTTAAATAGATAGTCTTCTATCAGGGAAGTAACAAAGCCCACATGAAAGAACCATACCAGTCTCTGTGATCATGAGGTGTTAATATCATCGTGTATGAGAAGATTAAAACATACAGACAATCATGTTGATGTGAAAGAGAGGGGTAGGAGTGGAGACCCAAAGCCCAACTGTAGGCAATTGAACAACAGCTCACAGAAGGGTCACACAGAAGGGATGATTCAGTCAAGGTGCAGTTTAGCCACTGACGAAATACACAACATTCTCGTGCTTCTTTAAAGTTCCCTTCACCCCAACTATAATGAAATTTATGATGACAACATATTTACAAGCCAACTTGATATAATGGATTTATGGATTGTTATAATAATTGCACAAGCGCCTAATAAAGGATTTTTAAAAAACCCACGCAAGTTACCTCACAAATTCTGCTAGAATGGAGTATGCACATTGGTATAGATAAGAGATTTCATCACATGGAATCCAGGACAGATAAATGCCCCATAAACATTAATGGGAATAGAGACACCATGAGGATAAGAGGAGGGTGGGGGCAGGAGGGAAATGAGGTGAAACCGATAGTACTGAAGGATATATAACCACCACCACCACCACACCCCTAAGGAGGAAAAACAGCATAAACATGGGTTAAAGGATACAGGGCACATTGTCAGATATGAAAAAAATACTAATAACATATAATCTATCAAGGGTTTATGAGTGCAGAAGAGTAAGGGGAAGGAGGGAAATAGGAGAACCCGATAATAAGGGCTTAAACAGAAAGATCCTCTTTTGAAAATTATGATGACAACATATATACAAGTCTACTTTATATAATGGATTTATGGATTGTTATAATAACTGCACAAGCCCCTAATAAAATGACTTTTATAAAAACCACAAAAAATGGGTTCAAACTTAAGAACAATTGTGAGGATGATAGAGGACTGGTTGGTGTTTAGTTCTGTCTTAGAATTGCTCTAACGCAGAATGGACTTTAAGGGAGAAACCATATACCTAACCTATTTCTATATTCTTATGCTTGATATCTTGTTTATATTGCCAAGTAGTATTTGATTAAAAATATGAAATATTCAAAATTACTTCCTTGTTATTCTATTTAATATCTACATAATTGTCCCCTCACTATAGTTTGTGTACTTCTGATACCTATTACTTTTCAGAATCTGCAACGGGATGCCATGAGAAAATGTTAAGGGGAGTCAAAAAGTGATTACTTTTTAAAATGTTGTTCTTTTAAGTTAATATGTTTGATATTGCCAATTCTTTCACTTTCCAACTCATCAGAGTAGCCCCAACTGAAAGCTTAGCACCACCTGCTGCTGGTCTCAGGGTCGTGTGAATTGTCAGGTTGACAAACTGATGCCCCGAGATTCTGATTTTCTTCATATTTCTTTTGTTCCGACCAAGGAGAAACCAATAGTTGGGTCTTAGATGGTCACTCAAAGGCTTAGTCCTAGTCACTGCCAAACTATATATATGCCAAAGACTTGTACATGCATTTCCATTCAGTTTCCTACATCATTCAGTGTGAATAAATATGTATGTATCTATTCATAATCACTTTTGTTATTGTTATTATTATTGCAGGATTGTGAATAAATACTTATTGGAAGTGGTGTTTTCTTCTGCAGTATACATGATTTTAAACAATCCCATCACAGAGATGCTATTAAGAGTGAATATTCAAACCAAAGCATAGAAATTCTAAATACTTTTATATCTAGGAGTTTTCCGAATTGCTATGTCGACATTTCTTCCTCCTATCCAAACAACTTCTTAAATATTAAGAATGGTGTCTAGGGTCTTAAAGATTTGTATCCATGCAAGCACCCATCTAAATGAGGTAGCGAATGAATCCATATCATAGAAGCACATAAGCTTGTGTGATCCACAGATAGTAATAACAAAATCCAAATATGATGAAGGCAAAAGTATCAGACCTTAAATTGTGAACACCCAATTTGCAAAGGCTACAGAGGACACTGGGGAGTCAAAATCTATTTGCAGCCTCTCTACCTAGGTTACGCGTGGGACAGCTCTCCTATAGGCACCAAGAAGAGAACTGAAAAGACCCCAAATGAATTTGCACTAGGCTCAAATATTTCTCACTAGTTTCATGACAGAAAATACTTTCCTGGCTTATAGATATTGTGAAGATCTTTTCTTTCTTACTCTGTATTTTCATGTTATCATTCTATTCCTGCTTTTTAAAAAATTATTTTTATCAGATTTCCCACATTGTGAAGCACAGGAGTGGATGTTTAGAGGCAATAATAGATTAAAGGTTTATGGGGGACAATGGGAAGGGACGGGTGGGTTAGGCGATTTGGGAAGAAAACCATGAAAGTGGGGGTTCAGAGGGAGCATCATGACTGATTATGATTATATATGTTCAACTCTCTTCAAAAGCAATTTAACTATGAAAATGTGTGATATACCAATTTGATGTCAAGAAAACTACTAAAACAAAAGCAAACCAAATGACCAATGGTTACAAGGATGAAGGAAAAAATATTTTTACCTAGGAGGTATTACTTTTCTATCTATAGTGGCCATAAATTTTGGTAAAAGAATATCAATAATAGTTGTGTATCATGAAGAGTATAATCAATGTCTGTGAATTATACATGTAGAAGTTACTTAGTGTGAGAATGTTTTACTGTGTATATTTTTGCCAAAATTAATAAAAAGTAATTACACAAATAACAATAGTTCAAAGAAGAAAATATTCTAGAATTGATTATGTTGATTGTACAAATACTCTTGATATGATTGAATTATTTAATTTCACAATATATGGATGAAGTGGCAAAAAAACTGTTTTTAAAAATAAGATTGCTCATGTGTGAATGGGATCTGTCACTTTCTAACTGCCAGAATAGATAGATACATTAGCTAACTTTTTGCCTTGGTTTTTACAATTTGCATATTGGGGATAATAAAAATCCTACCTTTACTCAGTTGTTCTGCACATATAACATGCTGTGGTGTAGAATTATGAACAGTATACGATATTATTATTATTAAAATACAGATATTTTCCACACTTACAAAAATTATAGGACCTCCAAAATATTTCAATATTAATTCATACTTTGGGAAATTGTCACGAGAGGTGAGTACCTAGGAAAGACCATCATGTGTGATAAAGAATGAGGTCCTCCAAAGATAAATTGACATGGTGGCTATGAGCCTGGGCTCACACGTCAGAACAACTGTGAGGCAGGCATGGACCTGGTAGGGCTTTCTTGTCCACAGGGTCTCTATCAGTCCAACACGAACTCATCCACTTAACAACGACATAGCAAAGAAAAGCTGCCCAAAACTATCGACTAGTATCACAGCAAAGGAAATAAGCAACGATCAATATTTATTTATATAATTTGTCTACATTGAATTTTAGGACTCACTGGATGATGGCAACATTAATGTGCTTGATTGTTAATGAAAAGTTTGGAGTTTCCAGTCTAAGAGAAGCAACTCACAGAGAAGTGAAGCAAGTTACTTTTGAAAAATCAGTCAATGAATATCTTATGTAATAAAGATATTCTATGACCTGCAGTGAATTGTCACTAACTGTAATCAACTTGATAGCAACAAATGGTGGTATATTGAAGATCAAGTAATTCAGTAGTATTTGAGTTCCGTCAGTCAGTAATGGAAAGAGTTTATTTAGCAAGTGAATTTATTCATTTCATAAGTTTATTTGTCTGAGAATAGCACCAGGATAACATGCCAACCCAGTTATAGGATCCCAACAAGGAAGCAGAATAGGAGTGGAAGGATATGGAATATGTAATAAAATGGATGTGTGGTCATGAAAAAAGAATATATTTTAGATGATCAAGTGGCAAGTAAATGTTGCTGCTGTTTTTCGGGGCCGTCAAGTCCACTCTGACTCAGTGACCCTGAGTACAACGGAAAGCAACATTTGCCTGCATGGCACCATGCTCACCACTGTTCTTCTGTTGGAACCTGTTATTACGACCACTGTGCGGTTCATAACGCTGAGGGACTTCCTCTAAAAATAATGAAATGTGAAAGATATATGTTGTATGTTTTCTTTTGTTTTGCAGAAGTCATTATGGAAAAGAAATTTTGACACTCTCTAAACAAAGCTTTGGAAAGTTTTGTTAATTTATAAGTTGGCAGTAGCACCTACCATAGAATAGAGACAGATTGCACAAGATATGATAAACATTAATGAAAGACTGACACATAGTATAATTGGGCTTATCTCAAAGCAGAAATCTTGAGTTTGGTGGGGTTTCAACCAGCTTGGTAGTGACTAGAAAAGTTGCCAGTTAGGTGATTCTGATTTCTAAAAACCCTAAAGGATATACTAGACCTTATCCCTAGAGCTTACAAGTCTGTATTCTTCATGGACACAAACTGCCACATTTTCCTCCTACAAAATGGATGGTGGAATTGAATTCTTAAACTTTTGATTGACTATTGATTGACTATTGTGGCAGTCACCTAATCTGGTGTCAATTTTGAGGAGTGTAGGGGTGGAGTCTAGTATGGCAATTTAAAAATAGATAATGAGACATTGATGTGAGCATGGCCTTCCCCCTGGAGAATTCTGGAAATTCTAGTACTTCCTTCTTGGAAACAGGTGACACTCAATTACTTGGAGATATTCTGCTGACAACACTCACTGCCTGAGAGACTCTACTGACAAGGCTGGCTCCATGTGAGACATCTCTGAGGAGAAGCCACATGAATCAGCTCTTATGCGATCAGAAACCTGGACTTAGAGAAGCCATGTGGAGACTCCTGCCAGCACTGAGTTGCTTACAACAGCACTGGATCCAAAGACTTTCTACCATTGGCTTGCGATCATTCTGCATTGGCATCATTGTATATGTGTTTCTAAAGAGGAATCTAAAGAGGACTTAGAGATTGGTTTTGGATATATGGGCTACTGTCGGACTTATGACCTTGGACGGGACAGAGTTGGGATGTTCTCCTGAATGTTCAATTGCTCTTGTATGCAAACCTCACCCTTATTTATGTATGTTTGTTTATGAATTTTGTTTCTCTAGTGTACCCAAACTAACACAGCTATAATATAAGAAATATCAAAAGTGGATAGTTGTAACAAGCAAACAATGACTTTTACAGCTTAGGAAGCAAGGAGTTTTAATTCAGGATGCCAGCTTATACTCAGGCTTTATTTTCCCTCAAATGGCTCTAGCTAAATATTCTTGTCTTTTTTCAACCACTGGATTTCTTGGAGAGTGATAGGAAGCTCCTCAACAGGTGGATCCCAGAGTAAAAGGATCCACTTTGTTCCTAGCTTCTACTTCTTGATGATAGTAAGGTCCTTTCTTCTTGATCAGCTTCTATCTACTTTATCTGTTGTAAGATAAAAAGTGATGCAGGCTTACCCCAGGAAAATGTCTCTTCAAATCAGATCAGAGCTGTGACCTGAATAACAATGCTGCATTCAACGTAAACTTCTTATATCTGATTGGCTAATTATTGGGATTATTCACATCATTACAAAATTTCCATAATGAGAATCATCATCCAAGAAAGTGGACACATATTTTGGGAAATAAAATTCAATTTATGGCTTACATAATTTATCCAACGAAATGCATTTGATCTTAGCCAAAAGACCTGAAAGTGATTATTATCCTCCCCCCTCCAAAAAAATGAATGCCCTTGTCACATGCAAAATTTTTACTCTACTATATGGTCTCAAAAAACAAAGTCAAATACAAGTTCAAATCCTATCCTGGGACAAAAGCACATCTCTGAATCTAAATTATAAGATATCTGCTTCCAAAGAGCAGTGGTAGGATAGGTACAAGGTAGTAAATCCATTACAAATTGGGGAATTTAGAGGGGAAGAAGGGATAAGGGCAACTAGGTTGGGTTTAAAAAAAAAAGCCAGAAAACCAATTTGCATTAGTCCAAACCTTAGAAATAATTCTCATTTCTCTGAAATCAGGTAGGCAATGACCGTGTCCTCGAACCTCTGGGTATTGATGATGCTCTCTGTCTTGTAAATGGAGGTTCATTATACATGTTTTCTCCCTCTAAGTCCACTAAGAGAACAACTCATAGATCAGCCTGTTAATTTTAAGGACAACAATCAGAAAGCACAAGCTATACTGAAGTAGAAAGATGACACTAATTCCTCATATAAAAATTTCCAGCTTCAGAAACTATGCATAAAGTAAGCAGTTACTTGATGTCGGTGAGATTAGTTTGTTTGGGGAACCCTTCCTGGAAGAATATGGGGTCAGTTAGATGAATTCTACTTACACCCAATCAATACAACCATTTTGGCACCATCCTTGCTACTCAGAAGAAGGAGGAGATTAAGGGTCATTATGTGTGTGTGTGTCGGGTGGGGGGGGGGGGGGGAGGGCGGGGCGGCGGGAGGAATAAAACTTTCCTCAGTAAAACTACCCTGGCCTTTTTTATCACCAATGAAAATTTCAGCTGTCTTTGAGAAAATCTAGCAAAATGGCTCCTTTGAATCCTAAATAAATAACTGATATAACCTTCTTAGATGACATTTCTGCTTGGAATTTACCTGACCAAGCTCATTTCTTCAGAAGCCTCCTTTGGAAGGCATCCTAATGAGACTAAAACAAATATATCACCAAGATAACTTTTCTTTAGCCAGTAATTTATCACAGTCTTCTTTAGAGACAACTCAAGAAAACACATGCATATTTAACAATCCTGTGGTTTTTACTTATAATCATGTTGCATCTGTGTGCATGTAATTCTTAATTAAAATCTTCGGTGTACGAGTGTTTTATTCATATACCACTGAATACTGGAGTTCATGGGTTCATGATAGAGCACCCACCAAGCTTACATCATAGCAACCACTGGAGATCTTGAGTTCAGATATATGATCCTCAATTCAGGAAGACACTAAAGCAAAGTAACACATTCTAAATGCCATTCTTAAAATCTGTTATTGGTGAACTTTCTTTTGTTAAATTAAGATAATCATTTATGGCAAACTTGTTACCTGATAATGTTATATCAATTGACTTAAATGACTTTCAGTGATTTCATTCTTAAAAGGGGAGAAGTATAATAGTTATGAAATATGATTATGTTCTCATTATGTAATTTAGTAAATGTATAATCATACTTCTTTTCAAATTATAATTATAAGATGATATTTAGTGTTCAAAGCATTTAAAACCAATTTTAAATAATAGTTAAGAATTAAAAGTCAAATATTTAAAAATCCATAGAAATTCAGAAATGTTCAGGTCCAATAGAACAATATATGACATTTTATTAGAGAGAAATATAGGTAGAACTTATAAAAAGTACAATCATTTTTACATAGAAATATGGGAAAGATAGTCCATTTTTATAGGTGAGAAATACACTAAAAGATAACTCAGAATAAATCAAAGTGTGAAGACTATTTCATAGAGGAGTGAATGTGATTTTTGGATAAATGAGTTGCAATACATAAGACAGTGAGAAGATGAAGTGACTCATTATTCTATTGTACATTGAAGCATTAGTCAGTCCTATAATAATCTTTTTCATGTACTAGTACTAGAGGACAGATCAATTATTATCTAAGGAGACCCTGAGCTGTCAGGAGAAATTCAGTATAATAAGATTTTTTTTTTTGCTTTTCAAAAGCAGACACATGTTTTTCAGTCTGAAGTCCTTAAATAGTATTCAAGTAAAGAAGAGAGTCTCCTCAAAGAATAACTGCAGTAAACTAACTCACTCAGAATTTATAAATGTTATCTAGATGCTTGGTGAAATTTAAACTTAAATAAATACTTACAGAATGTAGAACCATAAAAGAAAAACATCAAATAGACATCATAAAATGCACTATCATTCACATTCCTTGTGACATTGACAGCATCAGGGGGAAAAGTCAAGGTCATTTAACTTTAATACAAGAAAATCACTGACCCATCAAGTCAGCATGTAAGTGTTCATATATCACCCAATTACTGTAACTCCAGCTTACATGGAGGAAAATATTTCATGATAGCTAGTAACCTATTAGGCACTTGACAAATATATTTTCTGGTAATAAAAATTTTGTTCTCAGAGAAGTTGAACTTTAATTTTCTTTGAAAAGAAATACATGTATGAAGTAAACATATATTTTCAATGTGGTTATACTATTTATGAGACAGGTTTCTACTGTTTATATTACAGATCATCAACTTTGCATTCAAGTGTCCAAACACTAGTCAAACCCATCAGTAGTCCACCCAGTTTCCGTTTCCGGATCCCGTTGCTCTCATGAACCATATTCCTCCTTTTCCCCTGAAGCATCACCCACAAACAGGCCAGCCCATCTCTCCCTCCTTCTCGTTTTCTTCTCGCCCCCCCCCCCCACCCGCTTAGTAACCTCTGAAGTGTATTCTATTGGGTATGAGAAACCATTTCGTATACTATTTGTACTTTTGTGATTAGCTAATTTCACTCAGAATTGTTTTCTCTAGCACCATCTCTGTCATGAGGGTCTTCATGGCTTAGTCATTGATTTGGGGTATCAGAGTCCATCATGTGCATATACCAGGATTTCAATATCCATTTTTCTGCTGAGGGACATTTAGCTTGTTTCTATTTTTTTGCTATTGTGAACCATGCTGCCAGTAACATGGATGTCCATTGCAATAAACAAAATACATTTGTTTTTGGAATGACTTACCTTTTTACCGGGTATAAAATGAGTCATTTCACAAGGGTGAACTAGGAATATAACTACTATCAATAAATTGAGGTTCATCTTTCAGAGCCTGAGAACTATACACATTGAACTTCTTTGATCCAGTGACAGAAAGCTGTGAAGTCTGAAGATTGACAGTGACAGAGCCAAGAGCCAAAAGACAAGAGAGAAAGAAGGATTTTTTCAGACCCTGGAGCAAATAAAGCTAAGTGCATTCCAGCAGGAGGCTTGTTTGTAGAGCTGGGGGCCTCTAGACTTTTAATTGAGGAGCTAGGTTTGCTGAACCAAGGCTGAGTGAATTTGAGTTGAAGCTTATGATGAAGCTACATGACCATTGGGCACTTATTGGAATCCCTAAAATGTTCTGTAATATTGCTTGAAAATGGCCAAGGCCGAGGAGGAGAGAAGGCCTTCCTGGCATGGTTGGATGAAGCTGACCTGCCCGAAGAATAACATAAATGTGCCTATGTTCTGTGGCCATTCCAATGAATAACTGACCCAACTTAGAAGTAGAAAGTGTTGTGTGAAAGGTTGGCTAATGGGAGTTGTTGGGTAGTAGTACACCAGGCATCAGTGCTATAAAAGTCATCCTTTAGTTGGTTAGCTTGATTCTTGTTCTCACTTGTAAATCAGGGTAGGCCAGTCTCCACTTTCATGTCCCTTTTACACAAGGTTATCCATTGTTAAATGACAAATAGTAGGTTTTACGAGCATTAAGGAAAGTGAAAAATTACATTTTTTAGTCAATTAAGAGTTGAGGTGTTTGGACCTAAGGGATATCTTAGTGAAAACTCCACTTTTGTCTTCTAGGGTCTTTTTTCTAAGCCTGCTCTGGGTTAGAAACAACTCTGGCTCTGTTCTTAACAGTGCATGTACTAGCCCTCCAGAAATTAGTATCTTATACTGCACCAATAGAGCTTGTTTTCCAAAAAGAAAGAAGTGTTGTTTAGAGTAGCAAAACCATATGCCTACCTCGGCCACTGTCAAGGCAGCTCAAATTCATGAGGCTATGCTTGTGGGTGGACCTGTAGTACCCAAATCACCTGCTGCGTCCTTTGGTGGCAAATACAGAAACATTACAAAGAAAAACAATTGTGAAGAGTTGTCCTGCAAAAAGGTAAATTCATTTTAAGAGAAAGGACACTTAGGAAAATTCCTCACTTCCCTACTTTATGCTTGGAATATTTAAGAGAATATTTAATATTCAACAGTCCGGAAATTATGGGCATGCAAGTGTAACTCAGAGATCTCGAAAGGGTGGGAAGTTGGTACAAGAAAAAAGATTTGGAAGAGTCTACACATCTTAGGTAAGGTTGGACATTTATGCATCCTTATGTAAGAGGAATGATTCCTGGATGAAATCTGAGCATTATTGTACACAGTCAACATAGTTTTAATAGCCAGTCAGAGGAAATCTGTCATTAAACTGAAGGAAGTGGAGTGAGCTGGGGAGGCAACAACAATAATAAAATAAAGCCTATCCCAATGCAGCAAAATGTCAAAAGAAGAATATAAACCTCTGTATAGACTACCAAGACATTCATGGACACAGGATTACAAGACAGTTTTCTAAGGGGCTAATAAAACTCCAGAGTAGCAAATTGTAACTAGTCCAATTTACAGATGCTCTGCCTCTGATTTAAATGGGTTAGTTTTTATAAATTACATGCAGTATGGGAAGAATTGAGAAAACTAAAACTTGCAAAATTTTTTGAGTCAATTCTAACTCTTAAATGTCCCACATGTCCTTTAAGGTTGTGATCCTACTGTAGTGAAACAGGTCTTCTCTCTGAGGCTCATCTGAAGGATTTTGAACATCCAGGTATAGGATTAGTAGTCAAATGGGTAGCAATTTGTTTTTTCTGTGGCCTTCTAAACGGAGTATTAGAACAGACTAATTTGCAATACTTTTGTCAGTATAAGAAATACATGCAGCATTAAGGGGAAGGCAAAGAAGTGGCCTTATTTTTTTATTAGTTCCTTTTTATTCTAAAACAATTTTCTGTAAATAAGATGTCTTAAAATTGCACAAAACTAAGACAGTTCTGGGGAATAAAATTTTGAAATGAGTGAGTTCTTTTTACTTTTGGAAACAAGTGAAAATGTGTCCTCCACTTATTTATTTATTTATTTTCATTTCTATCTAGCTTAGCAGGTACCCATTTTGAAGTGGTGCCTGCAAAAAAATATCAATCACTAAAACAAACTTGGGTTTTCTATTCCTCAGTCAAATCATTGTCAGAATTATACATGAGGCTTTAGTTCAGGCAATGAGAGAAAAAACCATGGAACACAAATGGGGAACATGGCTTTTGAGTCACTTTCTCAAGAAGTTTATTTGTACCCACAGTTCCTGTTCAAGTTTGATCTTGTATATGTTTGCCTTAGTTATTTAGTACTTCTATGAGAGATATCATAAGTAGGTACCTGAAATAAAAGAGAAAGTTGTTTCTCCACAGTGTAGGACTCTGGGAGTCTCAATTCAGGGTTCTAGATCTAGGGCATGGCTTTTCATCTCTTACTGCTCTGGGAGATCACTGTTGTTCAACAGACTTCTTCATAACTTGGGTTTCTCCTTATTATGTTGCATCAACCTGACCCCAATTCTGCTTTGTGCTTGTCTGTAAGTTTTTGCATTTCAATCAAGAAAATTTCAATAAAAATGCATTCTATAATAATCCTGCCTTAAAACAGAAGATCCATTTTCAAATTTTATTTAAAACAACAAATTTTACTTGTGGTATTCCAACCACAAGCATGAAGGTTAGAGTAATTCAATACATTCCACATTTTGCACCCCCAAAATTCATGTACTTCTCATATGAATAGCTCCTATCATATCATCCCTCAAGTCATATATCACAAGCACAAAATATCATCTTGTGAAAAACCTGAGTCAATATAGGTAAGAATTTAGGCATACAGCATTCAGCGACAAGACCACTCTACATCTTAGAACCTGTGAAATGTAAACTATAAACTGTTTACGAGGTGTAATGGGGGAACAGGCTCAAGGTAGACATTCCCCATACTAATGAGGGGAAAATGGAGGGAAGAAAGGGATAATGGGATCCAGGTATATTCAAACCCCACAGAATAAATTGCTTTAACTCTGTATGCTTGGAAAGAATCCTCTGTTTTCACATTCTGGATATTTGCTATGCTTTTTAAATTCTGAATGAAGAAAAACTTTGGATCTTGGACCTCAGCTCCATCCTATAAGCCAGCTGAGATGGTCACTCTGTTCCCTGAACTCCTAAGAGCCTCATTCTTCTATTGCGTCTTTGTGGGTTCTGCCTTCCAGGGATCTCAAAAGTTTATTTTCTATCTGTTGAGCACAGCAGCCAAGAGCACTCAACTTGATGTATTGGGCCATCTTCTTCTTCATCATTTCAACCTTGCAGATTGGGCACATGTTCATGGTATATCTAGAACCAAACTGGGGAAAATATGACTCTTTTGTTGTTGTTTTTTCTTTTTAAATCTGCTTATTTCACTTACCATAAAGTTTCCCAATTAAATCAGTATGGTAGCTGATGTCAGGTCTTGTTGTCTGAATGTCTAATGTATATTTCTTTGTATATAAGTGCAACATTTTACTCATCCATACATGTCTTGGTGGACATACAGTTTTACTTCTTACTTGCCGTACAGATTTTTTGCAATAATATCATTATACAATATTTTTATCCTATATCTTAGGATATTGTTGCTGGTTTAGGGATGTCATCACTCTTTCTAAGTTAATCATGTAGGTACTATTACCTTTTTAAAAAATCCTTTTATTGGAGGCTCTGTACAATACTTATCACAATCCATACATATGTCCATTGTTTGTCAAGCACATTTGTACATTTGTTGCCCTCATCATTCTCAAAACACTTGCTTTCTACTTAACCCCTTGGTTTCAGTTCCTCATTTTTTACCTCCCTCTCTGCTCCCCGCCCTCTCACGAACGCTTGGTGATTTGTAAACTGTTACTATTTTGTCATATCTTACACTGCCCCCCTTTCTAACCCATCCTTTCTCCACCCTCCTGGTATCACCAACCTCACCACTGATCCTGAAAGAATCATCTGTCCTGGAATCCCTGTCTTCCCAGTTCTTATCTGTACAATGTATGTCTTTTGGTCTGGCCAGATTTATAAGGTACATTGGGATCATGATAGTGGGGGAGAGGGGAAAAGCATTTAAGAACATTAAGTTGTATGTTTCAACTGCTACCTTGATACTAAACTAATAGATATATGCATATAGATCTATTTCCACATTCTCATATATAAATACATTTATATATGTACATGCCTTTATTCAGACCTCTATGAATGCCCTCTGCATTCTAGTTCTTTCTTCTATTTCCTTTTACTTTTCTCTTGTCCCACTATCATGCTCAACCTTCATTTGGGTTTCTGTAATTCCTCTAAGTTACATTACCCTTGATAAAGCCCCAACAGGCCTCGTCTACCCTCATAGCCAATGATTTTAGATAAGTTATTGTTTCCTTGTCCCCGGGTTTGTTAACACCACCCTCTTTCTCATGTCCCCCTGGAACTGTACATCCAGTTACTTTCTCCTCAGGTTGTTTATCCAGCCTATCTTATTTCATTAGACCTGCAGATATAATTAATTATATGCACAAAAACAAAACAATTATATTCTCACCTTCCTGACATGATCACTGAAGGCAAATGTGATGAAGAAAGCTGATGGTGCCCACCTGTCAAAAGATATAGCATCTGTGGTATTAAAGGCTTAAATGTAAAAAATGGCCATCTAATGCAGAAGCAACCAATGCTTCCTTCCCCACCCCACTACCATGATTCCAATTCTACCTTACAATCTGGGAAAAGCAGAGGATTTACACTGGTACAGAGAGAAACCATAAACATGGGGAATCCAAGACAGATAATCCCTTCATGACCAGTAGTTAGACTGGTCATACCAGGATGGTGGGGGAAAGGTGAAGTAAAAAGAGGGAACTGTTTATAAGGATCTACATATAACCTCCTCCCTGGGGTATGGACAATGGGCAAGTGGTTGAAGGGAGACATCAGACAGTGTAAGATATGAAAAGATAATAGTAATTTATAAATGTGAAGGGTTCATGGGAGAGAGGGATGCAGAAGCAGGGAAGGAAGAGAAAAATGGGGAGTTGATACCAAGATCTTAAGTAGAAAGCAAATGTGTTGAGAATGATGAGGTCAACAAATATACAAATGTGCTTGACATACAATGGATGGATGTATGGATTGTATTAAGATTTGTATTAGCTCCCAGTAAAATGATTAAAAATAAGCAAGCAAGACAGTGAAAACAAAGCAATAAAAGAAAACAAAGCAACAGCGGCAAAAAAAAAAAAAACAATGACAAAAACACGAAGAAAAGAAAAACCTGTAAATAATTCAAGGACTATTTGTTGAACTTTAGGAGCAGTTTTTGCTGTGTCTGATGGAGCACCACACCTTGGTCCCAAAGTCAATTTTTGGTGTTCCCTTAGGACCTCCTTGCTCTGCTCCCCTTGCTGTTCTGTTGCACACCCTTAGTGTTTTGCCTTGGTGTGGTCTAGTCAGATTGGGCACAATTCCCATTGTATCTCCAGTTTTGACCCTGTAAGGCTGTGGGTCAGTGAGGGATGTCTTGTCTCCTAGAAGAACATTATGGTCTTCTTTGTGGATTGGCTGAACTGATTGAAGATATTTTTCTCAATGGGTGGTGGTCAAGGTATGCTCCACTGTCTTCCTGCCTCTTCATTTGCTCCAGTGAGCTTTGGTCAAACATGTTCTTCTCTCTGAGCTGTAGCTTCAGTGCTGTCCTCTAAAGTAAATTCTTATGTTGGGAGAGATGACTGATCATGTAGCTGAGATTGGGGTCTACCCCTCAGACCTTTCTACTGATTCCTTGATTCATGCCAGTATATTACCTTCACATCTTGGAGCAACAGAAAAATAAGACCCTTAAACTTAAAACACACTGCTGTTAGGTTGATTCTGACTACTACAGACCCCCTGTAAGGTCTGTGAAGCTGTAAATTTTTACAGAAACAGCTATTTTCACCCTGCTCCTAGGAGCAACTGGCAGTTTGGCACCACCAAGGTTGCCATCAGTAATCCAGCAGTGCCTCTGGACTCCTCCATTCCACCTCAGAGGCAATACCTCCAAATTTTAGAAGCAAACGTAGTTCAATGCTCCCTCCAAGGGTTCTCCTCATCTGCAAACTTCCCCATGGACTGTCCTGCAGGTTTTCTTGTTCTTATTGGGGGGGGGGGGGTGAAGGGTGGGGTTAGTGGACTATAGTTCCTTTGACTTGTTTTCTGCCTGCAGAATTGCAAGAGACAGAGCATACTCTTTAATTCTTTCTCTGCCCCTTTCTTTATCAATGACTTTCCTGCTCTGATCATTAGATCTATTGCACACAGGCCTCATCTCTAACAAAGATTTGTAGCCACATCCTTGGCTATGCTTCTAGAAAACATGTTCATAGTTTTCACTCACTCACACACACACACACACACACACACAAAACCTTCATAAAATGTAAGTTTTCTTTCATTTTGGATAGTAGGTTTTAAAATATCTTTTCCCCCTCTTATTTCACTATGAGCATAAGGGAGAAATCACACAACCACTTAAAGATCTTATTTAGAAATATGCTCAGTTAGACTTTGATTTGCCACTTTCAAGTTTTATCTTTTGCCAAACTTTTGAAAAAAATATCTTTCAGACAAGTTCTTTGCCACTGCATAAAAAAGCATTGCTGACTGTGAGTATTTGTATCCTAAAGCGTTCTCACCTGTGTGCAGCTTATTAACCGCCTCTAAACCCCATAATCATGAGTTCCATTTGTGAGTTCTGAGCACACATTGCAATGAATTATAGACTCTGGATAAAAAGTAGGGGATGCAGTTTGAGACAAAACATCGTGCCCGAGTAATCCCCTAAGAAGCTACTTTATGCTTAGACCTTTCTTTGTTTGAGGCATCTCATAGTTTAACCAAGTCAAACTCAGAACGCAAAATTCTATGCTCCAAACATTATAATTTTAAAATAATTTCAATTAATAAAACTTGGCCTTTTATATGAGAATATATGTTAAGTGTTCTAGATGAGAAAGGATATTCAGACTGTTTACAGTTTACCA
>PVJH01028835.1:0-27005 GCA_004026705.1 Nesogale talazaci | reverse complement strand
TATTTCATATTATAAAAGGTCTGTACAGTTTGGGAAACCATGTGTTTTTTTTTTTCTTGATTGAATGTTATTGAAAGTCATGCCATTTGATATCTCATTCTTTCCAATGGAAAAGAAAACCACGGCACTCTTTGATGAAGGTCAGGAGTCTGGCCAATAGGGGAGGCCTACGGCTTCCCCGGGAACCCGCACGGTTGGGGGCCCCCGCCCGCATGGTGTGGCTTGGGAGGCCTATGGGTTCCTCAGGAACCTGCCTGGTTGGAGGCCCCCATATGCATGGTGTGGCCAGGGAGGACGACGGCTTCCCCGGGAACCCGCCGGGTCGGGGGGCCCCCCCCCGACATGGTGCGGCCAGGGAGGCCAAAGGGTTCGCCAGGAACCCCCCGGATCAGAGGCCCCCACCTGCCTGGTATAGCCGGGGAGACCAATGCGTTCACCGGAAACATGCCGGGTCGGGCGCCCCCACCCATATGGTTTGTCCATGGAGGCCTACGGGTTTGCCAGGAACCTGTTTGGTTGAGGGCCCCTACCCACGTGGTGTGGCCGAGAGGGCCTATGGATTTGCCGGAAACCTGCTTGCTTGGGGGCCCCCACCCGCATGGTGTGGCCTGGGAGGCCTACGGGTTCACTGGGAACCCGCTTGGTTGGGGGGCGCACCCATATAGTGTGGCCAGGGAAGACTACAGGTTCAGTGGAACCGCTTGGTTGGGAGCCCCTGCCCACATTACGTGGCCAGGGAGGCCAACGGCTTCCCCAGGAACGTGCCTGGTTGGCGGCCCCCGCTCACATGTATTTCCCGGGGAGGCCGATGGCTTTGCCAGGAACCCGACTGGTTGGGGGCCGCCTCCCGCATGGTGTGGCCGGGTAGGCCGATGGCTTCCCCGGGATCCTGCCTGGTTGTGGGCCCTTGCCTGCATGGTGTGGCCGGGGAAGCCTACGAGTTCGCCGGTAACCCACTTAGTTGGGGGGCACACCCGCATAGTGCGGCCGGGGAAGACCATGGGTTCAGTGGGAACCGCTTGGTTGGGAGCCCCCGCCCGCATTACGTGGGGAAGCCGACGGCTTCCCCAGGAATGCGCCTGGTTGGCGGCCCCCGCTCGCATGTAATTACCGGGGAGGCCGATGGCTTCCCTGGGAACGCGCCTGGTGGGGGCCCCCGCCCGCAGGGTGTGTCTGGGGATGCCTATGTCTTCCCCAGGAACCCTCCTGGTTGTGGGCCCTCGCCTGCATGGTGTGGCCGGGGAGGCCGATGGCTTCCCCGGAAGCCTGACTGCTTGGGGGCCCTTGCCTGCATGGTGAGGCCGGGGACGTCGACGGCTATACCGGGAAGCCGCCTGGTTGTGGGCCCCCGCCCACATTATGTGGCTGGGAAGGCCAATGGCTTCCCCAGGAACCCGCCTAGTTGGCGGCCCCCGCTCACATGGTATGGCCGGGGAGGCTGACGACTTCGCCGGGAAGCCACTTTGTCAGGGCCCCCACGTACATGATGTGGACTGGGAGGCCGACGGGTTCGCCCGTATCCTGTTGAGTCGGGGGGCCCCCACCAGCATGGTGCGGCCTGGGAGGCCTACGGGTTCGCTGGGAACCTGCCTGGTCATGGGGCCCCACCCGCATGGTACAGCCAGGGAGGCTGACGGATTCGCCTGGAACCCCCTTGGTTGGGGGCCCCCACCTGCATGGTGCAGCCTGCGAGACCGACAGGTTCGCCGTGAAGCCGCCGGGTCAGGGGCCCCCACTCTCATGATGCGGCCGGGGAGGCTGACAGGTTCGACGGGATTCCGCCGGGTTTGGGGCCCCTTCCCGCATGGTGCGGCTGGGAAGGCCAATGGATTCGCCAGAACCTGCCGGGTCGGGGCTCCCACCCGGATGGTGTGGCTGGGGAGGCCGACAGGTTCGCCGGGATCCTGCTTCGTCGGGGGCCCCCACCCGCATTGTGCGGCCAGGGAGGCCGACGGCTTTGCCGGGAACCAACCGGGTCGGGGCCCCCACCTGCATGGTGTGGCCAGGGAGGCCGACCAGTTCACCGTGAAGCCACTGGGTCGGGGGCCCCCACCCGTATGGTGTGGCCGGGGAGGACTATGAATTCGCAGGGAACCCACTTGGTTGGGGGTCCCCACCCACATGGTGTGGCCGGGGAGGACTCTGGGTTCGCTGGGAATCTGCTTGGTTAGGGGCCCCCACCGAGTGGTGCAGCTGGGGAGCCTCACATGTTCCCGGGGAACCTGCCAGGTCGCGGGCCCACACCTGCATGGTGCGGCCTGGGTGGCCGAAGGGTTCGCCGGAAACCCCCCGGTTCGGGGGCCTCACCCGCATGGTGTGGCTTGGGAGGCCGACAGGTTCACCAGGAAGCTGCCGGGTCAGGGGCCCCCATCTGCATAGTGTGGCGGGGAGGCTGACGGTTTCGCCAGGAATCCGCTTGGTTGGAGGCCCCCACCCGCATAGTGTGGCCGGGGGGCCGACGTGTTCACCGGGAAGCCGCTCGGTGGTGGTCCCCCACCTGCATGGGGTAGCCTGGGAGGCGTACGTCTTCCCCAGGAACCCGCTTGGTTGGGGGCCCCCACCCGCATGGTATGGCCGGGATGGCCGACGGCTTCGCCGGGAACCCGCTTGGATGAAGCCCGCTCCCGCATGGTGTGCCGGGGAGGCCAATGACTTCCCCAGGATCCCGCCTGGTTGGGGGCCCTCGCCCACATGGTGTGGCCAGGGAGGCCTACGGCTTCCCCGGTAACGCACCTGGTTGGGGGCCCTCATCCACATAGTGTGGCCGGGTAGGCCTATGTGTTTGCCATGACGCCGCTTGGTTGGGGTCGCCCACCTGCATGGTGTGGCCAGGGAGGCCTCCGGGTTCGCCGGGAACCTGTTTGAATGGGTGCGCCCACCCGCATGGTGTGGCCGTGGAGGCTTACGGGTTCGCCGGGACCCCACTTGGTTCGTGAGCCCACCCTCATAATGTGGCCGGGGAGGACTACGGGTTCGCCGGGAACCACTTGGTTGGGAGCTCCTGCCTGCATGATGTGGGTGGGGAGGCCAACGGCTTCCCTGGGAACCCACCTGGTTGGTGGCCCCCACTCGCATGGTATGGCCGGGGAGGCCGACATCTTCCCAGGGAACCCGCCTGGTTGGGAGCCCCCGCCCTCATGGTTTGGCTGGAGAGGCCAACGGCTTCCTCGGGAACCCACCTGTTTTGGGGTCCTTGCCTGCATGGTGTGGATGGGGAGGTCGACGGCTATACCGGGAACCGACCTGGTTGGGGCCCCCCACCCCCATGGTGTGGCTGGGGAGGCTGACGGCTTCCCTGGGAACCCGCCTGGTTGGGGGCCCCCCGCCCGCATGGTGAGGCTGAATAGGCTGACTGCTTTGCCGGGAACCTGCGTGGTTGGCGGTCTCCGCCTGCATGGTGTGGTCGGGGGGGCCAATGGCTTCCCTGGGAACCTGCCTGGTTGGGGGCCCCTGCCCACATGGTGTGGCTCGGGGTGCTGATGGCTTCCCCGGGAACCCGCCTATTTGGTGGCCTCCACTCTCATGGTATGGCCGGGGAGGCCGACAGCTTCACTGGGAACCCGCCTGGATGGGGGACCCTGACTGCATAGTGTGGCCGGGGAGGCCGACGGTTTCCCCGGTAACCTGCCTGGTTGGGGGCCCTCGCCCACATTGTGTGGCCGGGTAGGCCTACGTGTTCGCCACGACCCCACGTGGTTGGGGTCGCCCACATGCATGGTGTGGCCAGGGAGGCCTACGGGTTCGCCGGGAACCTGCTTGGATTGGTGCGTCCACCCACATGGTGTGGCTGAGGAGGCTTATGGGTTTGCCGCGACCCCACTTGGTGGGGGGCCACCACCTGCATGGTGTGTCCGGGGAGGCCTACGGGTTCGCCGGGAACCCGCTAGGTTGGGGCCCCCCACTTGCATGGTGTGTGAGAAAAGTATGTTGTTTCTCCAGGAAACCTCGTGGTTGGGGGCCCCGTCCCACGTGGTGTGGGGGGAAAGCACGTGGTTTCCCAGGAACTGCCTGGTTGGGGGCCCCGAACCACGAGGTGTGGAGGGAAAGCATATGGTTTCCCAGGAAAAAACCTGGATGGGGCCCCCGAACCACGTGGTGTGGGGGAAATGCATATGGTTTCCCAGGAAACCGCCTGGTTGGGGGCCCACAACCGTATGGTTTGGGTGGAAACCATACAGGGCATTGCAACTTTTTGTTTTTGGCGTTCCAAATGGGTATGGGGAACCATATGTTTTGGGATGACCCTAAAGTTTTGTGGAAATCCTGTGGTTTGGGGGCAACCAAATGGTTTTGGGGTAGCTATAAATTTATTGGGGAGCCTTATGGTTTTGGGGGCCACATATTTTTGGGGGCCATTTGGTTTTTGATGAGACATATGTTTTTTTCTTGAGCCATATGTTTTTGGGGTGCCATAAGTTTATTGGGGAGCCATATCTTTAGTGGGGGCCATATTTTGGGGTACCACTTGGTTTTTGATGAGACATATGTTTTTGTGGAGCCATATGTTTATGGGGGGTCATATGTTTTTGGGGGGCATATGATTTTTGGGGAGACATGGTTTTTAAGGAGACATATATTTTGGGGTCCCATGTGGTTTTTGATGATCCACATGGTTTTTGGGGAGTCATATGTTTTTGGGGGCCATGTTTTTGGGGGCCATACAGTTTTTGGGGAGACATATGTTTTGGGGGTCCATATGCTTTTTGATGAGCCATATGGTTTTTGGGGAGCCATATGCTTTGGGGGGCCAAATGTTTTTGATGAGCTATATGGTTTTTGGGGAGCCATATGTTTTGGGGGGCCATATATTTTGGAGGGGGCCATATTGCTTTGGGAGAACAATATGGTTTTGGGGGAACCATATGGTTTTTGCGGAGCCATATGTTTTTGGGGAGCAATGTGGGTTTTAATGAGCCATATGGTTTTTAATGAGCCACAGGTTTTGGGAAGTCTCACAGTTTCATATGGGATATTTCTATTTAATATAATCAAAGGTCTGTAGGGTTTGGGAAACCATGTGTTTTTTTTCTTGATTGAATTTTAATAAGTCATGCCATTTGATAGCTCATTCTTTGCAATGGAAAAGAAAACCACGGCACTCTTTGATAAAGATCAGGAGTCTGGCCAAAAGTGGAGGCCTACGGGTTCGCAGGACACCCGCCTGGTTGGGGGCCCCCGCCCGCATGGTGTGCCCAGGGAGGCCTACAGCTTCCCCGGGAACCCACCTGGTTGGGAGCCCCAGCCCGCATGGTGTGGCTGGGGAGGCCTATGGCTTCCCCGGGAACCTGCCTGGTTGTGGGCCCCCACCCACATGGTGTGGTCAGGGAGGATGACGGCTTCCCCGGGAACCTGCCAGGTCAGGCCCCCCCCCCCTGCATGGTGCAGCTGGGGAAGCCAAAGTGTTCGCTGGGAACCCCCCAGGTCGTGTGCTCCCAACCGCATGGCGCGGCCAGGGAGGCCAAGCATTCACTGGGAACCCACCGGGTTGGCGCCACCACCCATATGGTTTGTCCATGGAGGCCTACGGGTTCACCAGGAACCCGCTTGGTTGAGGGCCCCTACCCACATGGTGTGGCCGGGGAGGCCTACGGATTTGCCGGAAACCTGCTTGGTTGGGGGCCCTCATCCGCATGGTGTGGCCAGGGAGGCCTATATCTTCCCTGGGAACCCACTTGGTTGGGGGCCCCCACCCACATGGTGTGGCCAGGGAGGCCTATGGGTTCACTGGGAACCCGCTTGGTTGGGGGACACACCCGCATACTGTGGCCGGGGAGGACTTCGGTTTCTGCGGGGACCACTTGCTTGGGAGCCCCCGCCCGCATGATGTGGCCAGGGAGGCCGAAGGCTTCCCAAGGGACCTTCCTGGTTGGCGGCCCCTGCTTGCATGGTATTGCCGGGGAGGCCGACAGCTTCACCGTGAGCCCCACTGGTTGGGGGCACTCGCCCGCATGGTGTGGCTGGGGAGGCCGACGACTTCTCCGAGATCCTGCCTGGTTGGGGGCCACCACCCGCATGGTGTGGCTGGGGAGGCCGACAGCTTCGCCGGGAACCCACGTGGTTGGGGGCCCCCGCCCGCATGGTGTGGCCGGGGAGGACTACGGTTTTGCCGGGAAACCGCTTGGTTGGGGGCCCCCACCTGCATGGTGTGGCCGGGGAGGACTACGGTTTCACCAGGAAACTGCTTGGTTGGGGGCCCCCACCCTCATAGTGTGGCTGGGGAGGACTACAGTTTTGCCGGGAAGCCGCTTGGTTGGGGGCCCCCACCCACGTGGTGCGGCCGGGGAGGCCGAGCGGTTTGCCAGGAAGCTGCCAGGTCAGGATCCCCCACCAGCATGGTGTGGCCCCGGAGCCCAACGGGTTCGGCAGGAAGCTGCCGGGTTGGGGGCTTCCACGTGCATGGTGCGGACTGGGAGGCCGATGGCTTTGCCTGGAGCCCGGGGGATCCTGCCGGGGCGGGGGCCCCCACACGCATGATGCGGCCGGTGAGGCCGACGGGTTCGCATGGAACCCGCCATGTTTGGGGACACCACCTGCATGGTTTGTCCATGGAGGCCTACGCGTTCACTAGGAAACGGCTTTGTTGGGAGCTCCTTCCTGCATGGTGTGACTTGGGAGGTCTACGGCCTCGCCGGAAACCCACATTGTTGGGGACCCCGACCTGCATGCTGTGGCCGGGGAGGCCTATGTCTTCCCTGGGAACCCACTTGGTTTAGGGCCCGCACCCGCATGGTGTAGCCGGGGAGGCCGGCGGCTTCCCTGGGAACCCGACTGGTTGGGATCCCCCGCCCACATGGTGTAGCTGGGGAGGCCGGCGGCGTCCCCAGGAACCCTACTGGTTGGTGCCCTTGCTGGCATGGTGTGGCCAGGGAAGTCGATGGCTTCCCAGGGAACCCGCCTGGTTGAGGGACCCCGCACGCATGGTGTGGCCGGGGAGGCCTACGGGTTCCCCGGGAAGCTGCCTGGTTGAGGGACCCCTCCCACTTGGTGTGGCTGGGGAAGCTGACTGCTTCCCCAGGAACCTGCCTGGTTGGCGGCCCCCGCCCGCATGGTGTGGCCAGGGAGGCCTAAGTGTTCGCCTGGAACCCACTTGGTTGGGGGCCCCCACAAGCATGGTGTGGCTGGGTGGCTGATGGGTTCGCCGGGAAGCGACTGGGTTGGGGTCCCCCACCCGCATGGTGTGGCCTGGGAGGCCTACGTCTTCTCCGGGAACCCGCTTGGGTGAGGGCCCCCACATGCATGGTGCGCCCGGGGAGGCCTACGGGTTCGCCGGGAACCCGCTTCGTTGTGGGCCCCCATCTGCATAGTGTGGCTGTGGAGGCCTATGGGTTTTCCGGGAACCTGCTTGGTTGAGGGCCCCCACACGCATGGTGCGCATAGTGCACCTGCATAGTGTGGCCGTGGAGGCCTATGGGTTTTCCAGGAACCCGCTTCGTTGGGGGCCCCCACCTGCATTGTGGGGCCGGGGAGACCTACAGGTTTGCCGGGAACCAGATTGTTGGGGGCCCCCATCCCCATGGTGTGGCCGGGGAGGCCTACGTGTTCGCCGGGAAGCCATTGGGTCGGGGGTCTCCACCTGCATGGTGCGGATGGGGAGGCAGACGGGTTCGCCGGGAACACGTTGGGTTGGGGCCCCCACCGGCATGGTGCAGCCAGGAAGGTTGACGGGTTCACCTGGATCCCGCTGGGATCCCGCTGGGGTGGGGGCCCCCACCCGCATGGTGTGACCGGTGAGGGTCGCGTGGAACCAGCCGTGTTGGGGGACACCATCTGCATGGTTTGTCCGTGGAGGCCTACGTGTTCGCCGGGAACCTGCTTCGTTGGGAGCCCCTTCCTGCATGGTGTGACCTGGGAGGCCTACGGGTTCGCCAGGAACCCGCATTGTTGGGGACCTCCATCTGCATGGTGTGTCTGGGGAGGCCTACATCTTCCCCGGGAACCCGCTTGGTTGGGGGCCCCCACCATAATGGTGTGGCTGGGGAGGCCTACGTCTTCCTCGGGAAACCGCCTGGTTGGGGGCCCACAACCATATGGTTTGGGTGGAAAACATACGGGGCACTGCGACTTTTTGTTTTGGGCATTCCAAATGGGTATGGGGAACCATATGTTTTGGGGTGACCCTATGGTTTTGAGGAAATCCTGTGGTTTGGCGGAACCAAATGGTTTGGGGGAGAGCTATAAATTTATTGGGGATCCTTATGGTTTTGGAGGGCCACATAATTTGGGGGTGCCACTTGGTTTTTGATGAGACATATGTTTTTTCTTAAGCCATATGTTTTTGGGGTGCCATAAGTTTATTGGGGAGCCATATCTTTAGTGGGGATTTTGTGGAGCCATATGTTCATGGGGGGGCCATATGTTTGGGGGGCATATGATATTTGGGGAGACATGTGGTTTTTAGGGAGACATATATTTTGGGGTCCCATGTGGTTTTTGATGATCCACATGATTTTTGGGGAGTCATGTTTTGGGGGCCATGTTTTTGGTGCCATGCATCTTTTGGGGAGACATGTTTTAGGGGCCCATATGGGTTTTGATGAGCCATATGGTTTGGGGGAGCCATATGTTTTGGGGGGCCATATACTTTGGGGGGCCATATTGCTTTGGGAGAAGAATATGGTTTGGGGGAACCATATGGTTTTTTTGGAGCCATATGTTTTTTTGGGAGCCATATATTTTTGGGAAGCAATGTGGGTTTTAATGAGCCATATGGTTTTTAATGAGCCACAGGTTTTGGGAAACCACATGGTTTCATATGGGGTATTTCTATTTAACATAATAAAAGGTCTGTACGGGTTGGGAAGCCATGTGTTTTTTTTTCCTTGATTGAATTTTAATAAGTCATGCCATTTGATATCTCATTCATTCCAAGGAAAAGAAAACCACGACACTCTTTGATGAAGGTCAGGAGTCTGGCCAAAAGGAGAGGCCTACGGGTTCGCCGGACACCCGCCTGGTTGGGGGCCCCCACCCGCATGGTGTGGCCAGGGAGGGTGATGGCTTCCCCGTGAACCCGCCGGAGCAGGCCCCCCCCCTGCATGGTGCAGCTGGGGAAGCCAAAGTGTTCGCCAGGAACCCTCCCGGGTCGGGGGCCCCCAACCGCATGGCGCGGCTGGGGACGCTGATGCGTTCACTGGGAACCCGCCGGGTTGGACGCCCCCAACCATATGATTTGTCTCTGGAGGCCTACGGGTTTGCCGGGAACCCGCTTGGCTGAGGGCCCCTACCCACATGGTGTGGCCGGGGAGGCCTACGGATTTGCCGGAAACCTGCTTGGTTGGGGGCCCCCACCTGCATGGTGTGGCCGGGTAGCCCTACAGGTTCGCCAGGAACCCACTTGGTTTGGGGGCGCACCCGCATAGTGTGGCCGGGGAGGACTACAGGTTTGGCAGGAACCGCTTGGTTGGGAGCCCCCGGCTGCATGATGTGGCTGGGGAGGCCAAAGACTTCCCCAGGAACCCACCTGGTTGGCGGCCCCTGCTAGCATGGTATTTCCGGGGAGGCCTATGTCTTCCCCGGGAACCCGCCTGTTTGGGGGCCCCCGCCCGCATGGTGTGGCCAGGGAGGCCGATGGCTTCCCCGGGAACCCGCCTGGTTGGTGCCCTTGCCGGCATGGTGTGGCCGGGGAGGTCGAAGGCTTCCCCGGGAACCGGTCTGCTTGGGGACCCCCGCCCATATGGTGTGGCAGGGGAGGCCTACGGCTTCCCCGGGAACCTGCCTGGTTGGGGGACCCCGCCCGCATGGTGTGGCCGGGGAAGTCGACCGCTTCCCCAGGAACCCACCCGGTTGGCGGCCCCCACCCGCATGGTGTGGCCGGGGAGGCCGAAGGCTTCCCTGTGAACCTGCCTGGTTGGGGGCCTCCGCCTGCATGGTGTGGCCAGGGAGGCCTAAGTGTTCGCTGGAAACCCGCTTGGTTGGGGGCCCCCACACGCATGGTGCGGTCAGGGAGGCCTACGTCTTCCCTGGGAACTCTCTTGGTTGTGGGCCCCCACCTGCATGGTGTGGCTGGGGAGGCTTACAGGTTTGCCGGGAACCCCCTTGGTTGGGGTCCCCTACCCACATGGTGTGGCCAGGGAGGACTAAGGTTTTGCCGGGAACCCACTTAGTTGGGGGCCCCCACCCGCATGGTGTGGCCGGGGAGGCCTACAGGTTTGCCGGGAACCAGCTTGTTTGGGGGCCCCCACCTGCATGGTGTGGCTGGGGAGGCCTTCCACTTCACCGGGAACCTGCCTGGTTGGGGGCCATCACCCGCATGGTGTGGCCAGGGAGGACGATGGCTTCACCGGGAACGCGCCGGTTGCCCCCTCCCCCCCCATGGTGCAGCCGGGGAGACCGAAGCATTCGCCTGGAACCCGCCAGGTTTGGCACCCCCACCCATATGGTATGTCCGTGGAGGCCTATGGGTTCGCCAGGAACTGCTTGATTGGGGGCCCGTACCCACATGGTATGGCTGGGGTGGCCTACATGTTCCCCAGGAACCCTCTTGGTTGGGATCCCCCACCCGCATGTTGTGGCTGGGGAGGCCTACGTGATCGCCGGGAACCCACTTGGTTGGGGGCCCCCACCCACATCGTGTTGCCAGGGAGGCTGACGCGTTCGCCAGGAGGCCGCTTGGTTGGCATTCCCCACCCGCATGTTGTGGCCATGGAGGCCTACGGGTTCGCCAGGATCCCGCTTGGTTGGGGGCCCCTATCCACATTGTGTGGCCGGGGAGGCCTACGTGATCGCCGGGAACCCACTTGGTTGGGAGCCCCCACCCACATCATGTTGCCAGGGAGGCTGACGCGTTTGCTGGGAAGCCGCTTGGTTGGAGTCCCCCACCTGCATGTTGTGGCCAGGGAGGTCTATGGGTTCGCCAGGATCCCGCTTGGTTGGGGGCCCCTATCCACATTGTGTGGCCGGGAAGGCCTACGGGTTCGCCAGGAATCCGCTTGGTTGGGTGCCCCCTCCCACATGGTGCTGCTGGGGATGACTACGGGTTCTCCGGGAAACCGCTTGGTTGGGGGCCCCCACCCACGTGGTGCAGCCGGGGAGGCCGACAGGTTCACTGGGAAGCTGCCAGATTGGGGATCCTCACCCGCATGGTGCAGCCGGGGAGGCAGACGGGTTCGCTGGGAAGCCCCGGGTTGGGGGCCCCACCCACGTGGTGCGGCCAGGTAGGCCGAAGTCTTCGCCGAGAAGCCGCCGGGTCAGGGGCCCCTACGCACATGGTGCAGACGGAGAGGCCTACGGGTTTGCCAGAACTCGCTGGGTCGGGGGGCCCCACCCGCATGGTTCAGCAGGGGAGGCCGACGGGTTCGCCGGTAACCCGCTTGCTTGTGGGCCCCCACCCACATGGTGTGGCCAGTGAGGCTTACATCTTACATGGGAACCCACTTGGTTGGCGGTCCCCACCCACATGGTGTGGCCGAGGAGGCCTACGGGTTCGCCGGGATCCAGCTTGGTTGGGGTCCCTCACCTGCATGGTGCGGCCGGGAAGGCCAACGGGTTCGCTGGGAAGCCACCAGTTCGGGGGCCACCACCCGCATGGTGCGGTCGGAGAGGCCGATGTGTTCCCCGGGATCCTGCCGGGCCGGGGACACCCACACACATGGTGTGGCCGGAGAGGCCAAGGGGTTCTCCAGGAAGCCACCAGGTTGGGGTCCCCCACCTGCATGGTGTGACCGGGGAGCCCGACAGGTTTGGCGGGAACCTGCCTGGTCGCGAGGCCCCACCCGAATGTTGCGGCCGGGGAGGCTGAAAGGTTTGCCGTGAACGCACCGGGTTGGGGGCCCCCACCCGCATGGTTTGTCCGTGGAGGCCTACGGCTTTCCTGGTAACCCGCCTGGTTGGGGGCCCCTGCCCACATTGTGTGGCCGGGAAGGCTGACGGCTTCCCCGGGAACCCGCCTGGATGAAGCCCCCTCCTGCCTGGTGTGCCGGGGAGGCCCATGTCTTCCCCAGGAAGGCGCTTGGTTGGGGGCCCCCACCAGCATGGTGTGGCCGGGGAGGCAGACAGCTTCCCTGGGAACCCGCCTGGTTGGCGGCCCCCGCTCGCATGGTGCGGCCAGGGAGGCTGACGGCTTTGCCGGAAACCTGACTGATTGGGGGCCCCCACCCGCATGGTGTGGCCGCGGAGGCTGACGGCTTCTCCCGATCCCGCCTAGTTGGGGGCCCCCGCCAGTATGAGGTGGCTGGGGAGCCCTACGGCTTCCCTGGGAACCCGCCTGGTTGGGAGCCCTCATGCGCATAGTGTGGCCAGGTAGGCCTACGTGTTCGCCATGATGCCACTTGGTTGGGGTCGCCCACGTGCATGGTGTGGCCAGGGAAGCCTACGGGTTCACCAGGAACATGCTTGGATGGGTGCGCCCACCCACATGATGTGGCCATGGAGGCTTACGGGTTCGCCAGGACCCCACTTGGTTGTGGACCCCCACCTGCATGGTGTGGCCATGGAGGCTAACGGGTTCGCCGGGACCCCACTTGGTTGTGGGCCCCCACCCGCATGGTGTGGCCAGGGAGGCCTATGATTTTGCTGGGAACACGCTTGGTTGGGGGCCCCCACCCACATCGTGTTGCCAGGGAGGCTGACAGGTTCGCCGGGAAGCCGCTTGGTTGGCGTTCCCCACCCGCATGTTGTGGCCGGGGAAGCCTATGGGTTCGCCGGCTTCCCGCTTGGTTGGGGGCCCCTAACCGCATTGTGTGGCCGGGGAGGCCTACGGGTTCGCCGGGAACCCGCTTGGTTGGGTGCTCCCTCCCACATGGTGTTGCTGGTGAGGCTTACATCTTACATGGGAACCCGCTTGGTTGGGGGCCCCCACCCGCATGGTGCGGCCGGGGAGGCCTTCGTTTTCACCAGGAACCCGCTTGGTTGGGGTCCCTTACCCGCATGGTGCAGCCGGAGAGGCCGACCAGTTCACCAGGAAGCCACCGGTTCGGGGCCCCCACCCAAATGGTGCGGTCGGAGAGGCCGATGTGTTCCCCGGGATCCTGCCGGGCCAGGGGCACCCACATACATGGTGCGGCCGGGGAGGCCGAGGGGTTCTCCGGGAAGCCACCAGGTCTGGGTCCCCCACCTGCATGGTGTGGCCGGGGAGGCCGAGGGGTTCTCCGGGAAGCCGCCAGGTCAGGGTCCCCCACCCATATGGTGTGACCAGGGAGCCCGATGGTTTCGCCGGGAAGCCGACGGGTCGGGGGCCCCACCTGCATGATGCGGCCGTGGAGGTCGACGGGTTCCCCGGGAAGCCGCCTTGTTGGTGGCCCCTGTGCACATGGTATGGCCAGGGAGGCTGACGGCTTCCCTGGGAACCCGCCTGTTTGGGGTCCCCCGCCCACATGGTGTGGCTGGGGAGGCCTATGTCTTCCCCGGAAACCCGCCTGGTTGGGGGCACTCGCCTGCATGGTGTGGCCGGGGAGGCCAACGGCTATACTGGGAACCCAACTGGTTGTTGGCCCCCGCTCGCATGGTATGGACGGGGAGGCCAACGGCTTCACCAGGAACCTGATTGATTGGGGGCCCCCACCCACATGGTGTGGCCGGAAAGGCCTCAGTCTTCCCCAGCAATCCACTTGGTTGGGGTCCCACACCCACATGGTGTGGCCGGGGAGGCTTACGGGTTTGCCAGGAACCCGCTTGGTTGGGGGGCCCACCCGCATAGTGTGGCCGGGGAGGACTACGGGTTTGCTGCTAACCGCTTGGTTGGGAGCCCCCGCCCGCATGATGTGGCCCGGGAGGCCGACAGCTTCCCCGGGAACCCGCCTGGTTGGCGGCCCCCGCTCACAGGGTATGGCCGGGAAGGCTGACTGCTTCCCTGGGAACCGGCCTGGTTGTGGGCCCCCGCCCGCATGGTGTGGCTGGGGAGGCCTATGTCTTCCCCGGAAACCCGCCTGGTCGGGGGCACTCGCTCGCATGGTGTGGCTGGGGAGGCCGACGCGTTTGCCGGGAAGCTGCCGGGTCAGGGGCCCCCACCCACATTGTGTGGCGGGGAGGCTGATGCGTTCGCCGGGAAGCCGCTCGGTGGTGGTCCCCCACCTGCATGGGGTAGCCTGGGAGGTGTAGGACTTCCCCGGGAACCCACTTGGTTGGGGGCCCCCACCTGCATTGTGCACCCGGGGAGGCCGACGGGTTCGCCGGGAAGCTGCTGAGTCAGGGGCCCCCACGCGCAGGGTGCGGCCGGGGAGGCCAATGGGTTCCCCTAGATCCTGCCAGGTCGGGGGACCCCACCCGCAGGGTATGGCCGGGGAGGCCGACGGGTTCTCCGGGAAACCGCCTTGTCAGGGGCCCCCACGTGCATGGTGCGGCCGAGTAGGCTGACAGGTTTGCTGGAAGGACTAAGGTTTCGCCGTGAACCTGCCTGGATGAGGCCTGCTCCCGCCTGGTGTGCCGGGGAGGCCTACGTGTTCGCCAGGAACCCGCTTGTTTTGGGGCCCCCACGCGCATGGTGTGGCCGGGGAGGACTATGGGTTCGTTGGCAACCCGCTTGGTTAAGGGCCTCACCCGCGTGGTGTGTCCGGTGAGGATGAAGATTTCGCTGGGAACCCCCTGGTGCGGGGGCCCCCACCCGCATGGTGCTGCCGGGATGGCCGACTGGTTCGCCGGGAACCCACTGAGTCATGAGCTCCCCCTCCTCCCCCCCGCATGGTCTGGTCAGGGAGGCCGACGTGTTCGCCGGGATCCTGCCAGGTCAGGGGCCCCCACCCGCATTGTGCAACCTGGGAGGCTGACGGGTTTGCTGGGAACCAACCGGGTCGGGGGCCCCCACCCAAATGGTTCGTCCATGGAGGCCTACCCGTTCACCGGGAACCTGCTTGGTTGGGGTCCCATACCCGCATGGTGTGGCCGGGGAGGCCTACAGGTTTGCATGGAACCCGCTTTGTTGGGGGCCCCAACCTGCATGGTGTGGCTTGGGAGACCTACGTATTTGCTGGGAACCCGCTTGGTTTGGGGCCACCACCCTCATGGTGTGGCCGGGGAGGCCTATGGGTAAACTGGTAACCCTCTTGGTTAGGGGACCTCCCAGCATGGTTGGGCCAGGGAGGCCTACATGTTCACTGGGAACATGTTCACATGTTCAGTGGTTCACTCAACCACTACTCCACCGGGGCTCAGCCCCTCTCTCATATATTTTTATGACTTTACTACAATCTTTTAATTATTGCCATACAATTGTGCTTACCAGAAACATGATGATGTGTTATGAGGCTGGTTTCTCTAACATTTGGCGCCCAGTATGTGGGAACCAGTAGGAAAATAACTCTTGAGTTATATTCCATGTTACAATTGTACTGCCTCATCAGACTATGAGGGTGAATCGGAAAAAAATTTTTTTCAGTGAGTTTTTTAGTCTGAGTGAGATATGGGTTAGACAAAGAGTAAGGATATGGAGTATAGAATCACACTTTACCAAGTGTTTTGTTAGGGTCCCCAACTTTCATGGTGTGGACAGGGAGCCCGATGGGTTCCCCGGAACCTGCCAGGATGTGGGCCCACACCGGCATGGTGTTTCCAGAGTCCCAAGGGTTTGCCCAAAACCCCCCGGGTAAGGGGCCCCAACCCTCATTGTGCAGACGGGGAGGCCCACGGGTTTGCCGGGAACCCGCTTTGTTAGGGGTCCAACCCACGTGGTGTGGCTGGGGAGGAATACTGGTTCTCAGGGAACCTGCTTGGTTAGGGGCCCAACCCGCATGTTGCGGTCGGGGAGGCCGGGAACCCCCTAGTTTTGGGGCCCCGACCTGCATGGTGCAGACAGGAGGGTCGACTGGTTCACCGGGAACCCACCGGGTTGGGAGACCCCACACGCATGGCTCGTCCTGGAAGGCCGATGGGTTTGCCGGAATCCTGCTGGGTCAGGGGCCCCCACATGCATTGTGCGGCCTGGGAGGCCGACAGGTTCACTAGGAACCTGCCCGGTCTGGGTTCCCCACCCGCATGGTGCAGCTGGGTAGGCTGACGGGTTCGCTGGGAACTGCCCCGGGTCAGGCGCCAGCACACCCATGGTGTGGCTGGGGAGGCCAACGGGTTCGTCGGTAACCCGCCGGATTGGGGACCCCCACCCACAGAGTTTGTCCATTGAGGCTTACGGGTTCGCCGGGAACCTGCTTTGTTGGGGGGCCCTATCTGCATGATATGGCTGGAGAGGCCTATGGGTTCACCAGGAACCCGCTTTGTTTGGGTCCCCCACCCGCATGGTGTGGCCCAGGAGGACTACGTCTTCCCCAGGAACCCGCCGCACCCGCATGGTTTGGAAGGGGAGGCCTACGGGTTCGCCAGAAACCCGCTTGGTTGTGGGTCCCCACCCACATGGTGTGGCTAAGGAGGCCTACGGGTTCGCAGGGAATCCGCTTGGTTTGGGGCCCCGGCATGCTTGGTGTGGCCACGGAGGACTACGGTTTTGCCGGGAACCCGCTTGGTTAGGGGCATCACCTACATGGTGCGGCCGGGGAGGTCGAAGGGTTCCTGCCTGGTCGCGAGGCCCCACCCGCATGGTGCGGCCAGGAGGGCCGACTGGTTCGCGGGGAACCCACCGGGTTGGGATCCCCCACACGCATGGCGTGGCCTGCGAGGCCGACGGATTCGCCGTGATCCTGCTGGGTCGGGGGACCCCACCCACATTGTGCGGCCTGGGAGGCCAGCGGGTTCACCGGGAACCCACCAGGTTGGGGGCACCTACCCGCATGGTGCGGCCGGGGAGGCTGACGGGTTTGCCGGGAACCCACCGGGTCGGGGGACCCCACCAGCACGGTGCGACCAGAGGCCCGACGGGTTCGCCAGGAACTTGCTGGGTTGGGGGCCCTCACCCTCATGGTTTGTCCATGGAGGCCTGCGGGTTCGACGGGAACCCACTTTGTTGGGGGCCCCCACCCGCATGGTGTGGCTAGGGAGGCCTACAGGTAAGCAGGTAACCAGCTTGGTTGGGGTCCCCCACCACGTGGTGTAGCTGGGGAGGCCTACATGTTCGCCGTGAACCTGTTTAGGGCCCCCACCCTCATCATGTGGACAGGAAGCCCGACGGATTTCCCGGGAACCCGACAGAACACGGGCCCACACCTACATGGTGCAGCCTGAGTCCCAAGGGTTCCCCCAGAACCCCACGGGTCAGGGGCCCCAACCCAAATGGTGTGGCTGGGGAGGCCTATGGGTTCGCTGTGAACCCGCAGGGTCAGGCGCCCCCACATGCATGGTGCGGTCGGGGAGGCCGATGAGTTCGCTGGGATCCCGCCGGGTCAGGGGCCCCCACCCGCATGGTGCGGCCGGGGAGGCCGACGGGTTCTCAGGGAACCTGCTTGGTTGGGAACCCTTACACGCATAATGTGGCCGGGGAGGCCTATGGGTTCACCAGGAACCCGCTTGGTTTGGGGCCACCACCCATATGGTTTGACCCGGGAGGCCTATGGGTTTGACGGTAACCCACTTGGTTGGGGGCCCCCACCTGCATGGTGCGCCTGGCAAGACTAAAGGGTTTGCCGGGAACCCCCTGGGTCAGGGGCCCCCACCCATATGGTGCGGCCGAGGAGACCTACGGGTTCGCCGGGAACCTGCTTGATAGTGGCCCCCACCCACATGGTGTGGCCGAGGAGGCCTATGGATTCGCAGGGAATCTGCTTGGTTTGGGGCCCCCGCTCGCTTGGTGTGGCCTCAGAGGACTATGGCTTAGCCATGAACCCCCTGGGTCAGGCCCCCCCCCTTGGTTTGTCCGTTGAGGCCTACATGTTCGCTGGGAACCTGCTTGGTTGGGAGTCCCTACGTGCATGGTGTGGCCGGGGAGGCCTACGTCTTCCCCATGAACCCGCCGGTTTGGGGGCCCGCACCTGCATGGTATGGACTGGGAGGCCTAGGGGTTTGCCGGAAACCCGCTTGGTTGTGGGCCCCCACCCGCATGGTGAGGCTGAGGAAGCCTACAGGTTCACAGGGAATCTGCTTGGTTTGGGGACCCTGCACGCTTGGTGTGGCCGAGGAGAACTACGGGTTCACCGTTAACCCGTTTGGTTAGGGGCCCTGCCCGCGTGGAGGGCGAAGGGTTTGCCGGCAATCCCCTGGGTCAGGAGCCCCCACCTGCATGGTGCTGCCAGAATGGCCAACTGGTTTGCCGGGAACCCACCGGATTGGGATCACACACTGCATGGTTTCTATGTTGAGTCCTACAGGTTCGTCAGGAATCTGCTTGGTTGGGGGCCCTTACCCGCATGTTGTGGGCAGGCAGGCCTACAGGTTCGCCGGGAACCCACTTGGTTTGGGGCCCCCACCTGCATGGTGTGACCAGGGAGGCCTATGTCTTCCCCGAGAACCCACCGGTTTGGGGACCCCCCCCCAACATGGTTTGGCCGCGGAGCCCTATGGGTTCGCCGGGAAGTCGCTTGGTTGGGGGCCCTTACCCACATGGTGTGGCCAGGGAGGCCTACGGGTCTGCTGGGAACCCGCTTGGTGTGGGGCCCCCGCCCGCATGGTGTGGTCGGGGAGGCCCAGGTCTTCCCCGGGAACCTGCCGGTTTGGGGGCCTCCATCCACAAAGTTTGGCCGGGTAGGCCTACAGGTTCACCGGGAGCCCACTTGGTTGTGGTCCCCCACCTGCATGGTGTTGCCGAGGAGGCCTACGAGTTCAACAGTAACCCACTTGGTTGGGGACCCCAACCCACATGGGGTGGCCGGTGAGGCCAAAGGGTTCACCAGGAACCCCCCGGGTCGGGGGACTCCACCCATATGGTGGGGCCGGGGAGGCCGACGGGTTCGCCGGGAACCTGCTGGTTTGGGGGACCCAAACTGCATGGCTTGTCCGTGGAGCCCTACAGGTTCACCCGGAACCTGCTTTGTCTGGGTCCCCCACCCGCATGGTGTGGCCCGGGAGGACTACGTCTTCCCCGGGAACCCACCAGTTTGGGGGGCCGCACCCACATGGTTTGGAAGGAAAGGCCTACGGGTTTGCCGTAAACCCACTTGGTTGTGGGCCCCCACGCGCATGGTGTGGCCGAGGAGGCCTACGGGTTCACAGTGCTTGGTTTGGGGCCCTGGCGCGCTTGGTGTGGCCGGGGAGGACTATGGGTTTGCCGGGAACCTGTTTGGTGAGGGACACCACCCGTGTGGTGTGGCCGGGGAGGTCGAAGGGTTCGCCAGGAACCCCCTGGGTTGGGGGCTCCCACCCGAATGGTGCAGCAGGAATGGCTGACTGGTTCGCTGGGAACCCACCGGGTTGGGAGACCCCATCCGCATGGTTTGTCTGTTGAAGCCTACAGGTTCGCCGGGAACCTGCTTGGTTGGGGGCCCTTACCCGCATAGTGTGGCCGGGGAAGCCTATGTGTTCGACAGTAGCACACTTGGTTGGGGGCCCCTACCTGCATGGTGAGGCCTGTGAGGCCGAAGGGTTAGCTGGGAACACCCTGGGTCGGGGGGCTCCACCCATATGGTGTGGCTGGGGAGGCCGACGGGTTCTCCAGGATCCCGCCAGGTTGGGGGCTCCAACCTGCATGGTTTGTCCGTAGAGGCCTACGGGTTCGCTGGGAACCTAGTTGGTTGGGGGCCCATACCCGCATGGTGTGGCCGGGGAGGCGTTCGGGTTCGCTGGGAACCCACTTGGTTTGGGGCCTCCACCCGCATGGTGTGGCTGGGGAGGACTATGGGTTCGCCGGGAACCCGCTTGGTTAGAGGCCCCACCCACATGGTGCAGCCGGGGGGGACGAAGGGTCCCCTGGTTCAGGGGCGCCCACCCGCATTGTGCAGCAGGAATGGCCGACTGGTTTGCTGGGAGCCCACCAGGTTGGCAGCCCCCACCCGCATGATTTGTCCGTTGAGGCCTACAGGTACGCCGGGAACCTGCTTGGTTGGGGGCCCTTTCCTGCATGTTGTGGGCGGAGAGGCCTACGTCTTCCCCCGGAACCCACCGGTTTGGGGGCCCCCACCCACATGGTTTGACAGGGAGGCCTATAGGTTCGCAGGGAATCCACTTGGTTTGGGGCCCCTGTGTGCTTGGTGTGGCTGCGAAGGACTACGGGTTCTCTGGGAACCCACTTGGTTAGGGGCCCTACCCGCGTGGTGCGGCCAGAGAGGACGAAGGGTTCACTGGGAACACCCTGGGTCATGGGCTGCTACCCGCATTGTGCAGCCGGAATGGTCGACTAGTTCTCCAGGAACCCACCGGGTTGGGAGCTCCAACCCGCCTGGTGTGACCCGGGAGGCCAACTGGTTCGCAGTGAAGCCCCTGGGTTGGGGCTACCACCTGCATGGTGCGGCCGGTGAGGCTGAAGGGTTCGTCAGGAATCCCCCGGGTTGGGGCCCCCCACTCACATGGCTTGTCTGTGGACGCCTACGTGTTTGCCGGGAATCTGCTTCATTGGGGGCCCATACACGCATGATGTACCCGGAGAGGCCTACGTGTTTGCTGGGAACCCGTTTGGTTAGGGTCCCCCACCATCATAGTGTGGACAGGGAGCCCAATGGGTTCCCCAGGAACGTTGGGGCCCACAATGGAATGATGTGTTCTGAGTCCCAAGGGTTCACCCGACACCCCCCGTGGCAGGGGCCCCAACCTGTATCGTGTGGCCCGGGAAGCCTATGTCTTCCCTGGGAACCCGCTGGTTTGGGGGCTCCCACCCACATGGTGGGTCCGGGGAGGCCAACGTCTTCCCCGAGAATCCACTTGGTTGGGGGCCCCCACCCGCATAGTGTGGCCAGGGAGGACTACGGGTTTGCCAGGAACCCGCTTAGTTAGGGGCCCCACCTGTGTGGTGCAGCCGGAGAGGACAAAGGGTTCACTGGGAACCCCTTAGGTCGGGGCCCCCACCTGCATGGTGTGGACAGGGAACCCGACGGGTTTGCCAGGATCCTGCTGTGTTGGGGGCCCCCACCTGCGTTGTGTGACCAGGGAGGCCGATGGGTTCACTGCAAACCCACCAGGTTGGGGGCCCCCACCCACATGATGTGTCCCGGGAGGACGACAGGTTCTCCGTGAAGCCGCCGGAGTAGGGAAGCCACCCACATGGTGCAGCCGGTGAGGCCGAAGGGTTCACTGGGAACCCCCCGGGTTGGTGGCCCCCACCCATATGGTGCGGCCAGGGAGCCCGACAGGTTCACCGGGAAAATACCAGTTTGGGGGCCCCCACCAACATGGTTTTGTCTGTGGAGGCCTATGGGTTCGCCGGGAACCTGCTTGGTTGGGGGCCCATATCCTCATGGTGTGGCCAGGGAGGCCTAACTGTTCGCCAGGAATCCATTTGGTTAAGGTTCCCCACGCTCATGGTGCAGACAGGGAGCCAGACGTGTTCCCCGGGAATCTGCCTGGACCTGGGCCCACACCCGCATGGTGTGTCCTGAGTCCCAAGGGTTCGCCCGAAATCCCTGGGGTCAGGGGCCCCAGCCCGCATTGTGCAGCCGGGGAAGCCGATGGGTTCTCCAGGAACCCACTTAGTTGGGCGCCTTTACCCGCAAGGTGTGGCTGGGGAGGCCGATGGGTTCGCCGGGCACCCTCTTGGCTTGGGGCCCCCACAGACATGGTGTGGCCGGGGAGGCCTACGTCTTCCCTGGGAACCTGCCGGTTTGAGGGAACCCACCTGCCTGGTTTGGCCGGGGAGGCCTACGAATTTGCCAGGAACCCACTTGGTTATGGTTCCCCACCCGCATGGTGTGGCCGAGGAGGCCTACAGGTTCGACGGTAACCCACATGCTTGGGGGTCCCCACCCTCATGGTGGGGTCAGCAAGGCCGAAGTGTTCACCGGGAACACCCCGGGTCTGGGGCCACCACCCATATGGTGTGGCCGGGGAGGCTGACAGTTTCGCCAAGAACCCACTGGGTTGGCGGCCCCTACCCGCATGGTTTGTCCGTGGAGGCCTACGGGTTCACCGGGAACCTGCTTGGTTGGAGGCCCCTACCCGCCTTGTGTGGCTGGAGAGGCCTACGGGTTCACTGGGAACACGCCGAGTCAGGGGACCCATCCGCTTGGTGCGGCCGGGAGGCCGACGTGTTCGCCAGGGACCTGCCAGGTTGGGAGGCCCCACCTGCATGGTGCAGCTGGGGAGGCCAACGGGTTCGCCGGGAGTTCTCCAGGTCGGTGGCCGCCACCCGCATGGTGTGGCCCGGGAGGCAGATGGGTTTGCCGTGAAGCCGCCAGGTTTGGGTCCCCACCCTCATGGTGCAGCCGGCGAGGCCGAAGGGTTTGCCGAGAACCCCCCGGGTCGGGGGCCTCCCCCCATATGGTGTGGGCAAGGAGCCCGACAGTTTCTCCAGGAAACTGCCAGGTTGGGGGCCCGCACCCGCATGGTTTGTCTGTAGAGGCCTACGGGTTCACCATGAAACTGCTTGGTTGGGGGCCCCTACACACATGGTGTGCCCGAGTAGGCCTATGATTTCCCCGGAACCCACTTGGTTAGGGCCCCCCACCAGCATTGTGGGGCCGGGGAGGCCTACAGGTAAGCCAGTAACCCACTTGGTTTGGGACCCCGTCCCGCATGGTGTGGCCGGGGAGTCCTATAGGTAATCTAGGAACCCGCTTGGTTGGGGGCCCCCATCTGCATGGAGTGGCGGGAGAGGCCTACGTGTTTGCCGGGAATCCATTTGTTTGGGGAGCCCCTTCCACATGGTGCGGACGGGGAGTCCAACGGTTACCCCAGGAACCTTCCAGGTGGCGGGCCCACACCTGCATGGTGCGGCCTGAGTCCCTAGGGTTCGCCTGGAACCCCCCAGTTCAGGGGACCCAACCCGCATGGTGTGGCCGTGGAGGCCGACCGGTTTGCCGGGAACCCGCTGGGTCGGGGGCCCCCACCCATATGGTGCGGCCGGGGAGGCCGACAGTTTCGCCGGCAACCTGCCAGGTTGGGGGACCCAACCCGCATGATTTGTCCGTGGAGGCCTACAGGTTCACCGGGAACCTGCTTGGTTGGGGTCCCCTACCCTCATGGTATGGCTGGGGAGGCCTATGGATTTGCTGGGAAACCGCTTGGTTGGGGGTGCCCACCCACATAGTGTGGCCGGGAAGGTCTAAGAGTTCTTCAGGAATCGCCTCTTTTGGGGACTACACGCGCATGGTGTGGGCAGGGAGGACTATGGGTTCACCGGGAACCCGCTTGGCTAGGGGCCTCACCCGCGTGGTGCGGTCAGGCAGGACAAATGGTTCTCCGGGGAGCCCCTCGGTTGGGCCACCCGCATGGTGTGGCCTGGGAGGCCGACTGGTTCACTGGGATGCTGCCGGGTCGGGGACCCCCACCCGCACTGTGCGGCCTGGGAGGCGAACGGGTTTGCTGGGAACCCACCGGGTCGGAGGCTCCAACCCACATGGTGCGGCTGGGGAGGCTGACGGGTTACCTGGGAACCTGACTGGTCGGGGGACCCCAACCACATGGTGTGGCCGGGATGGCCGATTGGTTCACCGGGAACCCATCGGATTGGAAGCCCCCACCCGCATGGTTTGTCCGTTGAGGCCTACAGGTTCGCTGGGAACCTGCTTGGTTGGGGGCCCTTACCCGCATGTCGTGGGCGGGAAGGCCTACGTGTTTGGCGGGATCCCCCTTGGTTTAAGGCCCCCACCCGCATGGTGTGGCCGGGGAGGCCTACATCTTCCTCTGGAACCCACCGGTTTGGGGGCCCCCACCCACATGGTTTGGCTGAGGAGACCTATGCGTTAGACGTTAATCCACGTGGTTGGGGGCCCCCACCCGCATGGTGCAGACTGCGAGGCCAAAGGGTTCCCCAGAACTCCCCGGGTCGGGGGCCCCCACCCATATTGTGGGGCCAGGGAGGTCGAAGGGTTCGCCATGAACCCCCTGGGTTAGGGGCCCCAACCTGAATGGTTGGTTCGTGGAGGCCTATGGGTTCACCGGGAACCCGCTTGGTTGGTGGCCCCTACCCGCATGGTGTGGATGGGGAGGCCTACAGTTTCACTGGGAACCAGCTTGGTTGGGGGCCCCCACCCGCATGGTGTGGTCGGGTAGGCCTACGCCTTCCCCGGGAACCCGCTTGGTTGGGGGCCCCCTCCCACATAGTGTGTCTGGGGAGGCCTACGGGTTTGGCGGGAACCCGCTGTGTTTGGGGGCCTCACACGCATGGTGTGGCCAGGGAGGAAGAAGGGTTCACTAGGAACCCCCAGGGTCAGGGACCCTCAACCGCATGGTTCAGCCGGGATGGCTGAATGGTTCACTGGGAACACACCGGGTTGGGAGCTCCCATTTGCATTTTGCAGCCCGTGAGGCTGACGTGTTCACCGGAATGCTACCAGGTCGCGCAGTCTCCACCCGCATTGTGCGGCCTGGGAGGCCGATGGGTTTGCCATGAACCCACCGGGTCAGGGGCCCCCACCCTCATCTTGTGGCTGGGTAGGCCGATGGGTTCCCCGGGAACTCTTCTAGTCGGGGGCTGCCACCCGCATGGTGTGCCCAGGGAGGCCAACGGGTTCACCATGAAACCGCCTCGTTGGGACCCCCACCCACATGGTGTGGCCCGTGCGACGACGGGCTTGCCGTGAACCCCCCGGGTCGGGGGCCCCCACCCATATGGTGTGGACAGCGAGCCTGATGGGTTCGCAGGGAACCTGCCTGATTAGGGGTCCCCACCCACATGGTTTGTCTCTGGAGGCCTACGGGTTTGCCAGGAACGCGCTTGGTTGGGGGCCTTTATCCGCATGGTGTGGCCGGCGTGGCCTATGTCTTCCCTGGGAACCCGTTTGTTTGGGGACCTCCACCTGCATGGTGTGGCTGGGGATGCCGATGGGTTCGCTGGGAACCCGCTTATTTGGAGGCTCCCACCCACATGGTGTGGTCTGGGAGGCCTCCAGGTAAGCCAGGAACCTGCTTGGTTGGTGGCCCCCACCCACATGGTGTGGCCGGGGAGGCCTACATGTTCGCCGGGAAACCGTTTGATTGGGGGCACCCACCCTCATGGTGCAGACGAGGAGCCCGACGGGTTCCCCAGGAACCCGCCAGGTTGCGGGCCCACACCCGCATGGTGCGGAGTGAGTCCCAAGGGTTCGCCCAGAACCCCCCGGGTCAGGGGCCCCAACCTGCATGGTGCGGCCGGTGAGGCCGATGGGTTCGCCGGGAACCCACTGGGTCAGGGGTCCCTACCCACCTGGTGTGGCCTGGGAGACCGACGGGTTCAACAGATCCCGCCGGGTCTGGGGCCCCCACCTGCATTGTGCGGCCGGAGAGGCTGAAGGGTTCTCCGGGAACACCATGGGTCGGGAGTCCCCACCCGCATGGTGTGGCTGGAGAGGCCAATGGGTTCGCCAGGAACCCGCCGGGTTGGGGGCTCCAACCCTCATGGTTTGTCCATGGAGGCCTACGGGTTCGCCAGGAACCTGCTTGGTTGGGGGCACCTACCTACATGGTGTCGCTTTGGAGGCCTATGTCTTTCCCGGCAACCCACTTGGTTGGGAGCCCCCACCTGCATAGTGTGGCTGGGAAGGCCTACGGGTTCGCCAAGATTCCGTTTGTTTTGGGGCCCCCATGCGCTTGGTGTGGCTGGGGAGGACAACGGCTTCGCTGGGAACACGCTTGGTTAGGGGACCCACCCACATGGTGCTGTCGGGGAGGATGAATGGTTCACCAGGAATCTCCTGGGTCGGGGGCCCCCACCCGCATGGTGCAGGCGGATGAACGACTGGTTCGAAGGGAACCCACCAGGTTTGGAGCCCCCACACGTATGGTGCAGCCTGGGAGACCGACGGGTTTGCCAGGATCCTGTCGGGTCGGGGGCCCCGACCTCCATGGTGTGGCAGGGGAGGCTTACGGGTTCGCCGGGAACCCTCCAGGTTGGGGGCCCCCACCCGCATGGTGTGGCTGGGGAGGTCTATGGGTTCGCTGGGAACCTGGTTTGTGTGGGGGCCCACACCCGCAAGCTGTGGCTGGGGAGGCCTACGGGTAAGCTGGTAACCAGCTTGGTTGGGGACGCCCACCCGCATGGTGTGGCCGGGGAGGCCTACGTATTCGCCACGAACCCTTTTGGTGGGGGCCCCCACCCTCATGGTGTGGACAGGGAGCCCAACGGATTCCCCAGGAATCTGCCAGGACAGGAGGCCATACCCACATGGTGCAGCCTGAGTCCCAAGGGTTCACCCGGAACCCCACGGGTCAGGGGCCCCAACGCGCAAGGTGCATTCGGGGAGGCTGACGGGTTCGCCGGGAACCGCTTGGTTTGGGGACCACACCCGCATGGTGCGGCCGGGGAGGCCGACGGGTTCACCAGGATACCTCCAGGTCAGGGGCCCCCACACGCATGGTGAGACCGGCAAGGCCGACGGGTTCGCCGGGAACCCACCGGGTCGGTGGCCTACCCCGCATGTTGCGGCCGGAGGGCCCGAAGGATTCGCTGGGAACCCCCTGGTACAGAGGGCCCCACCTGCACAGTGCAGCCGGGGAGGCCAACAGGTTCGCCGGGAACCGCTTTGTTTGGGGCCCACACATGTATGATGTGGATGGGGAGGACTATGTCTTCACCGGGCACCCGCCGGTTTGGGGGCCCCCACCCATATGATTTGGCCGGGGAGGCCTATGGGTTCACCGTGAACCCACTTGGTTGTGGGCCCCCACCTGCATGGTGTGGCCGAGGAGGCCTATGGATTCATCTGTAACCCGCTTGGTTGGGGGCCCCTACCCGCTTGGTGCGGCAGGCGAGGCCGAACGGTTTGCCGGGAACCCCTGGGTCGGGAGCCCCCATCCATATGGTGCAGCCGAGGAGACCGACGGGTTTACCGCGAACCCGCTTAGTTAGGGGCCCCACCCACGTGGTGTGGCCGGGGAGGACGAAGGGTTTACCGGGAACCCCCTGGGTCAGGGGCCCCCACCCACATGGTGCGGCCTGAATGGCCAATTGGTTCGCCAGGAACCCACCGGGTTGGGAGCCCCACCCGCATGGTTTGTCCGTTGAGGCCTACAGTTTCGCTGGGAACCTGCTTGGTTGGGGGCCCTTACTCGCATGTTGTTGATGGGGAGGCCGACGGGTTCGCCAGGAACCCACTTGGTCGGGGGCCCTTATCTGCATGGTGTGGCCGGGGAAGCCTATGGGTAAGCTGACAACCCACTTGGTTTGGGGCCCCCACCCGCATGGTGTGGTTGGG
>PVJH01028834.1:0-19211 GCA_004026705.1 Nesogale talazaci | reverse complement strand
CTCCATAAAATGACGCCGCAGGCCACGCTGAAGCTTTGCTGGGGAAATTCCACGATCGGCCAAGGCCAGGGAAATCTCCCATCCAGCAGGTGTCTCCCAGGTCAGGCCAGAACTTGAGCTGCTGCCCAAGGACTTCCCCTAGACAGGTGCCGGGTTCCCAGTCCTCTCAGAGCCGCCCCTGCCCACGCTGCCTGGGCTTCCAGGCTGGGACCTCAGGGCCCCTCCCCAGGTCTAGGTCAGCTGATCCCCCAGCACCTCCCTCGGAATATACATGCCCAAACCTGAGAGTTTATCCCCAAACCCAAGAGTCCATGGGGAATCCCAGGACTTTGAGTGAGCATGCCTTCGGTGGAAGGACATAAGAACCCAACTTGGCCTTGTGCCAGCTGGGTCCCCCACAGTCGGTTCTGCCCCCAACCCTGCAAGGCAGGCACCACCGAGGAACCTGAGATTCCTCCGGGAGGAGGTGCCTGTTCTCCCGGTTCAGGCCATCTGCAGGCCAAGCACACGGGCAGGTTTTGCCACCAGAGTCTTTGTCTCATTCTTCTTGAGGGTTTAAGCCACGCCGTGTGACTTGGTGGGTCTCAGGGTCTTGCACCTGTGCAGGGGGTGGATTACCAGGCCTATCATAGGCCCCTGGCAAGGCTCACGCAGGTGGCGGATGGGAGGGTGAGTGCAATCTAAACTATGACCGCCTTTCAGTCATGTACACTTTCGTGTGAATGCGTGGCTCAGATTCTTCTCACAAGTCTTTCATGTGGGGAGGGAGAAGAAATGCTATGGAAACCATAGTGGGTGCTGGGGAATAAACAGGACTGTAGATCTCTCCTGTGTGCCAAGTGCTGGGGGCATAGCTGTGAACAAAACAGACACAGTGCCACCCTCATGGGACTCAGTCTGGCTGGAGAGGTAAGCAGGGACCCAAGGGAACAAATGGAAAAACTGAAAACCCAACGCACTGCCTTCAAGACCCTTGTCGCTCACAGCTCCCCGAGAAGACAGGGTAGGCCTGCCCCTGTGGGTTTCTGAAGGTATGAAATCTTCAAATTTCTTGACTGAGCGGAGAGTGGGTTTGATCCGCCAACCTTGAGGTTAGCAGCCCAGCGTGCCCCCCTACACTGCCAGGGTTCTGGGAGGAGGTGACACTGGAGCCAAGACCTGGACAGAGGCTGAGGAAGAGAGCCACCAGGCAAAAGGAGATGCAAAGGCCCTGTGGCTACTGTCAGGGCCCTGGTAGTGCAGTGGGTTACACATTAGCTTGCTGATGGCAAGGTTAGTGGTTCGAACCCACCAGCGGGCCCAAGAGAGAAAGATGAGGCTATCTGCCCCCACAGAGATTAATAGCCTCAGAAATCCACAGGGTCCGTTGTACTCTGTCTGACTGGTCACTGTGACTCAGAATCGACTCTGGCAAGGGAGGGTTTTGTGGCTGTCTTGGCGTGAGAGGACCCGCTGAGGGCAGGATTGGCAGTGGATGAAGGAAGGAAGAAACTGGGGTGGGGTCTGGCAGGAGATGGTGGCTTCTACCAGGTGAGGCCCTTCAGTAAGAACTAAGGGCTGCGTTTGCCGCCTCAGAGGGTGTTGCCCAGCGGCACCCTGAGAAGGAACAGCTAACCAAGTGGAACTCGGGGTCTTTGGCCTTAATCCAAGCAAGGAATGGGGTGCTGAGGGGAAGTTAGCTTGTGTCTGGTGGGACATGGAGGGGAAGCTGCGCTCCTTTGACCAGAAAGATATGGAGGCAAAGTCTGGGCCTCTGGCAGAGCTCTTGGTGGTTGTCTCACATGCCACCTGGGGGCAGCAGAGTCACGTTAAACGGGGAGCAGCCGCACACCCTGGCCTCCCCTGCTCCTGGCACCCCAAATGAACTCAGTCATTCTTGAGGCCTGGCTGCTTCTGCCCCCACCATCTTCCCTGTGCATTGTCTCTTCCAGCCACAGCCTCCTGGCTGCCCCTCTAAAAGGCAGGCCAGCACGGGTCATTCTTGGCTCGCTCCCTAAGAAACCCCGGGTGGCTAAGTGGGTAAGGAATGGAGCTGCTCCCTGCCAGATCAGCAGTTTGAAATCAGCAGCCCCTCCTCCCTCGACAGAAAGATGAATCTTTCTACGGAAACCCACAGGGCCAATTCTACCCTGTTCTATAGAGTCCAATCTGCGGCTTTGCTGGCTGTGAGCACGTCTACCCTAGGACTCTGTTCCTGCCTCATCAGCCAGGCAGGGAAGCCTTCCCCGACGCCCCAGAGACATCCATCACACCTGTGCTCAGTTCCCTCACCTGACACCTCACCCCCACATCTTGGGTTGTGAGTTCATGTTTTCTTCCCCGCGCCCGACCCCCCCCACCCCCACCCACTGCCCTGGTGGGAGTAGGTAGCCCAGCCTTGCTCCTGGAGAGCTGCTGCTGGATTTGAACCGTCAACCCTGTGGGCCGCAGTCCCGCACTCAACCACTACGCCACCAGGACTCAGCTTGAGTTCACATTTTCTTGAGGGATGATTGGATAGGTGCTTTTCTTCCCCTGAGGCTGGAGGAGCCTGAGGCTGTCTTGGTCATGCTGGGACAAGGCTAAACCTCAGCAGGTGCTCAGGTGATGTGCATGGTCTGGCCACATGGAAAGCACCAGCCACTGAAGCCAGTTGTCACTTGGGCCCCCAAGGATGGAGGTGTGGCCAAGAGGCTGTTCCCGGCGGAAAGGCAGCCAGAGGCATGTTCGCTCTGGAGCCTTGAATGTCTAGGGCAGGGACAGTTGGGATGTTCTACTGATGCTGCTGCAGATCTCGCAGTATGGGGCCAGGGGTGTATGGTAGGTGGCCAGGACTGGTGGGGGGAGGGCTAGGAATGAGGTTCTATGCACCCCGCCCCCTCTTTTCCATGTACATAGTCCTTAGCACTGAGGGAAGCAGAGTCAGGGATCTGGTCTAGGACAGGGTCGGACGCTGGGATTCAGGGGAGATATTGGGCCCAGGAACGCAGCTTTGTGAGAGCACTGGGGAGCCACCGAGGGTGTAGGAGCAGGGGAAGAATGAGCTAGTGGTCAGTGGTTCTGGCAGCCCAGGGCCACTGACTCTCAGGGTCATGTTGTTCTGTGTGGAGGGTGGGGAGGGCAGGCCAGATGGGCGTGGGAGAGACAGCTGCTGGGGACACCGGGGCAGTGGGTGTAATGGGGTGTGTAGGTGGTACCGTGTGCAGAGTGACTGGGAGGGGGGGCAGCTCCCTCACTGCATGCCTGCAGAGGTGTGCCCGCGCACACACATACATAGGAGGAGGGTGGCTTGTGGCCACGCGTGTGTCAGCATGTGGTGACATACAAGGCCTTGGCTCTGTTCCCACTTGGATCCCCATAGCCCCCCGGCATCATGAACTCAACAACAGCCCCAGGGGTCTTGATCTCCATATTCTCCCCTCCCTGTCCATCCCACCCCTTCGGCCAGACCCGTGGACACATCTGTGACTCTTCCTGGTCCCTTCTTCTTTACCCTCACATCCAGGCCCCAGCACAGCCTGTCCTTCAACCCCCAGACAAGCCTTGCATCTGCTCCCCCTTGATTCCAAACACCCCCATCTGGGCCAGACCTCCCTATGCCTCATCCAGATGCTGCCCTGGCCCACCCTGGTCTTGTGCCTCTCCCTCCTGGCCCTGACAACCCCCCCCCCGCCCCCCTTAGAGACGTGGGGGAGTTTAGCTGACACAGACCACGTCACAGCCCTCCCTTGCACCCATACCTGCCATGGTTCCCTTTTGCCCTTAACCAAGCACACTCCTCCTTGCAGCCCTCAGGGCCTACGTGGTTGGCCTGCTGCCTGTGTCCCCCTCCCTGGCCCCCAGACCTGCCTCAGGGCCTTTGCATGGGCTTCGCTCGCTGCCTGAGTCACATGCTCCGTGGCCCCCTCCTCTTCACACTTGGTGTCCCCCGCCGCAGCAGCCTCTCCCTGGGGCATCTCCTCTGGCCACCCCTGCCTGCCCTCTTGTCCTTCCTCCCGGTGGTGTTTGAAAGATCTTCAATGGACGGTTTCTTCCTGCTGCCTTCCCCATCAGACTGAGAGCCCCTCGCGGGCAGGGATATGTACCCCAGGGCTCCCTCCGCAGTACCTGGCGGGCAATAGGGTTTTAACAAGTACCAGTTTCAGGAATGAATGTCCAGGTGTCGGTGTTCAAGTCCGGTAGGGAGACCTCCAGCCACGGTCTGAGCCACAAGGCCAGGGCACCTGGGGTAGAACTGGGCATAGAGGAAACTGGCGGGTCAGAGGGCGACTTGGGAGTGATGCTAGGGGTGAGATGGCTGGGAGGCGGCGACCCCTTCATGCCTGAGTTTCCCTGCTTGTCTTCTGTTCTTGGATCTGGGCCCTGGGCCCTGGGGTGGAGTCCTGTGTTCCCTTGTGGTCAGCGTCCAAAGGAGCCCTGAAGCATCAGGCTGCTAACAGAAGGGCGGGCAGTTCAGACCCACTCGGCAGTGCCGCCGAAGCAAGACCAGGCGGTCAGCCTGCCTGAAGATCACATCCCATTGAAACCAAACTCGTTTCTGTTCAGTGGAATCCGACCCATAGCAACCCAAGAAGACAGAGGGTGGCCCTGCAGGGTTTTTCAGTCTACACAGCTCCAGGATTGCAGCATGCCACGTGCCTCCTCCTGGGAGCAGCCGCTCTGGGCGCAAACCAGGGGCCTCGCTCTGCTGCTGGCAGTCGTGTGCTTGCCCACTGGGGCGCTCAGGATCCTAGCGCAGCAGTTCCGTTCGGAAACACACGGGGTCGCTGTGGGCAACAGGTGAATGTGGCAGCGCCTACCTCTGGTTCTCGGCCTTACTAATGCCACCACCCTCTCATCCAGTTCCTCTTGGGGTGGTGACCCCCAAGCAGAAAATGACTTTCATTGTTACTTCAGCACTGTCATTTTGCTACTGTTATCCATCGGGTGACCCCTGTGAAAGGGTCGTTCGACCCCCAAAGGGGTCGCGACCCACAGGTTGAGAACCGCTGGTATAGCTGGAGCCATTCGACCCATAGAGACTGCTAAGTACACGCATATTATATGTGGGGCCATAGGATCCGTGGTGGCACAGAGGTCACTCGTCGGGCTGCTAACCGCGAGGTGTGCAGTTTGAAGCCATCAGCTGCTCCGCAGGGCACCAATGAGGCCTTGCGATTCATGGAAAGAGTTGCAATCTCTGACAGATGTTTCACTCTTTCTGCTTCCGTGGGTTTTTCTTTCCCTCCCTTTATTAGCTTGCTTTTGTTTTGTCCGCTGGCCGGTCGCTGCTGGAGGTGTCATTGGTCATAGCGGGTGGGGCTTCCCAAAGTGAAGCGGACTCGTGGACATCCGAGCACACGCAGGTGGGTTCTGGGCTCCCACGTACCTCCAGGCCCAATCCAAGAGCAGTGAGTTCTGATAACCTGGCCCTGCTTCCTGAAATGATCGCTTCACGCAAAGAGAAGGGTGCTGCAACTAAGTGTGGTGAACAAAGCAGATGGTGCCCGGCTAGCAATCAGAATAGTGTCCGGGGTCTTAAAGGCAAGCAGCCATCTAAAGGATGAGTCAAGTCTACGAGAAAGAAGCACACCAGCTTGTGTGACCCAAAGATAACAGTAACAACGTTTAAATACGACGCAGGGAAAAGTCCCAGAGCTTCAATTGTGGGCATCCGATCTGTAGAAAGCTGTGGGGGACAGTGGGAGCCCAAAACCCACCTGCAGAGCATCCAGTTAGAGGAAGCCGCTGGCAGATTCCCTCTAGCCACAGGAGAGGGTCCCGTCTGGAACAGCTTTAATGTCAGGTGGGTTTTACTGTAATCCTGATGATGCTGGATTGAACTTGTTATTTGGCCAGTTGACCTCTTTCTCAACCTGTCTGGAGTTTGTTCTAGGCGTATTTCTTGCTTGTTTCATAACAAAAATCTCTTCCTGGGCTTTTAAAATATTGATGGCGACCATCTCTTTCATACTCATTTGAATTTTTATCTTTGTTATTATTATCTTATCCTTACCACTTTCTTCTGTTTCGGTCTTTTATGGTTTCTGTTGGGTTTCCCAGTGTGTGAAGCACAGAAAGAGTAGATGCATGGAGATCATCACTGACACAAGGGTCTATAGGGGATGGAGAGGTGGAGGGAGATAGGGAGGGGCAGGAGATTTGGGGAGGAAGGAGGGAGCACTAGAACTGATTGTTCTAGAACAACTCATTTTAAAAGCGTTGTGTGTGTGTGTGTGGGGGGGAATGGAGGGGGAAAAGGAGGGGCTGATCCCATGGGTTCAATGGAAAGTAAATGTCTAGGGCTGAGCCCTGGTGGCGTAAGTGGCTGAGTGCGGGATTGTGGGCCGTGGGCTTGGCTGTTCAAATCCAGAGGCTGCTCTCAGGAGCAGCACTGGGTAGCGCCCACGACCACCAGAGGCAGTGGTGCCCCCCCCCCCCAAAAATAGGAAAAAACAGAATTGAAGAAAGGAAAGTAGGGGTTGAGTCCCGGTGGCGTAGTGGTTGTGCGCGGGACTGCGGCCCACTGGGACGGAGGTTCAGTTCCAGCAGCTGGACCTCCCACCACTGGAGAGCAGTGATGCCCCCCCAAAAACAAAAAAAACAAAAAGAAAGGAAAGGAAATGTCTAGAAAAGAACGATGGACCAGATGTACGAATATGCTAGATACAACTGATGTATGGTTTGTAACAAGAGTTGTAAAAGCCCTCAATAAAATAATTAAAAAATAAAAATACAGCGCCACAGGCGCAAAGGCTGGGCCTCCTACTCCCACCACCAGAGGGCAGTGATGCCCCCCCAGAACAAAAACAAAATAAAAGTGATTTAAGCATGGGGGCAAAAGCAAGAAAAAAAATTGTTCCCTCCCCAAAAAAGTTGTCATCTGGAACTCACCCCGCCCTATAGAGGCACCATGAGTCAGAGTGCACGTCACCGTAGTGAGTGCGGAGTTTCACAGGCACAGCCCCCGGCCAAGCCCACCTTCCTTCCTTGGGAAACCAAGGCCCGGAAGTCCTCCCGCTCTTTACCTTTTTTTGAGGACCTGCTGGACACTGTTACAGACACCAAGGAGCCCTGGTGGCGTAAGGTTGCATGTTGGGCTGCTAACCACAGGGTCCGGAGTTCAAAACCACCAGCCGCACTGTGGGAGAATCATGAGCTTTCTACTCCTGGAAACAGTGAGAGCCTCAGAAACCCACAGGGGCAGTTCTACCCCATCCTACGGGCTCACTGTTAACCTCATTGGCTGCATGGCAGTGAGTTACAGACACCCGCTGGCCGATCTCTAAGCTGATCCCATAGAATGTCATCCTCACAAAGACCCCTAGGTGGCCCATGTGGTGTCCAGTCACCTGCCAACCCAAAGGTGGTTGACCAAACCCGCCAAGCAGTGCCACGGAAGAAAGACCTGGCAATCTCTCCATAAAGATTTCGAGCAAAAAGAGCAGTTTTGTTCTGCCACGGACAGGGCACCATGAGTCACTCGACTGGTTTTGTTTGTTATTGTTCACCTTCATATGAAGATGATTTCCTCCTCTTAACAGATGCGAGTGAGGCTAGAAATGTTCGATAAGGGGTCACGAAGGGGTGAAGCCAGACAGAAGCTTTTTTGCCACCAGACAAGGACAAGATGCCTCAAGCTCAATTTACCGGATACTCCTCAGAGCCAGTCCTGGGCTAGGAGACAACGGGGCTGCCAAGGTCGGAGCCCCAAGTCTGGGGAAGGTCGAGCCAACAGATCCCTCCAGCTCTGTCGGGTTGGGGGGTTGGGGTTCGGGTATAGAGGGACAGCTAGAGGTGTGCAAAGGGAATCCGGGAAGGCTTCCTGGAGGAAGGCAGGGCATTTTATCGGGGTCCGGATGGAAGATCTGTCCGAAGCACGATCCCGAGGGAGGAAAAGTCCGAGCCGGAATCAGCATAGAGGGACGAGATTCGTGCATTGAGACCGAGCGGGGAGTGGCGTGAGGGGATTTACATTTTAAGGGTTGAAAGCCCAAATCTTGCCCCGAACTCGGAAGGGCCGCCCCACGGGCCCACCCCCGCAGCGCCGAAACGCGGGGGGGGGGGGGGCCGCCCCGCCCCTGCCGCCTGCGGCCCTGGCAACGCCCCGCCCCTGCCTCCCGCGGCCTTGGCAACGCTTCGCCCACGGCGCCCGCAGCCTCGCAGGGCCCCGCCCCTGATCGACCCGTGGGTCCCTCCGGCCCCGCCCCGCCAGGCCCCGCCCCCGCCAGGCCCCGCCCCCGCCGTCTCTGGGCCCGCTCCGGGCCGCGCTCGGGGCGCGCATCTCCTTCCTCCTCCTCCTCCGCCTGCCAGACCCCCACCCCTGGCGCGCGCGGCCCCTGGCCCAGCGAGGGGCCTGCTCCCGGGCCCGGCCCGCCGGCCGAGGTTTGCGCCGGGCGCGTGGCGTCTGCCGGACCTCGGGCGGCGGCGGCGGCGGCACAAAGGAAGGCATGTCGGACCCCAGCTACTGGACGGCGGTAGCGGCTCCCGGCCACCGCAGCCGCCTGGCCAAGGGTGCTTTGCTGCAGCGCTCCAAGAGGTAGGGGGGCGGCCCGGCTTCACGGGTGCCCGGGCGGCCGGGGCGGGGGGCGGGGGGGGCTCGGCGAGCCCGCTCGGAAGCGGCAGGGGAGGGGGAGTGTGTGCGCCGCCCTTTCCTCGGACCGGGGCTCGGGGGGGTCTGGGGTGGCCCCGGGGAGTCGGCGGCCACTTGGGACCCAGACGAGATTTGAACCCCGGCCTCCAGCGCCGGGAAGACACGAGGACGAGGTTCTTGGAAAAACTGAAGCTTTTCCGTCTGGCGGGGGAGGGCGGGGAGGCGCGAGGGGGTGTCAGTCGGTGGAAACGTTGGTTCAGAAGTCAGGGTTTGCTCCCCCTGCTCGGGGTGGGGTGGGGTGGGGAGGGAGTGGCAGGGGCGCACAGAGATGTCTTTTTGACTCCTTTGTGAGCCTCCCTTTCCCCCCGTCCCTAAGACAGATGGGATCATCCAGAGCGCCTTACTGGGTGTGGATTTGAGTTTTGGCGCAGCTGCACCCAGGCTGTGTGACCCCTGGCAGTGCCTCAACCTCTCTGTGCTTAGCTTTCTCACGGGTACGGGCTGCAGGGAGTCTGAGCCCAGGCTCTGAAGATCATAAAGAAGGGGATTGGGTTTTCTGAACTGGAACATTAGCAGCCTAATGGTAGGACCAACTTAAAAAATTTTTTAGTAATACATTCTTTTGGGGGGAGCTCTGACAGCTCTTCTAACAACCTATACATCCCTTGTATCAAACACATTTGTACATATATTGCCATCATTATTTTATTTATTTCTTGGGGGGGGGGGCATCACTGCCCTCTGGTAGTCGTGGGAGCTACCCAGCGCTGCTCCAGAGCCGCCGCCGGATTTGAACTGCCAAGCCCGCGGGCCACAGTCCGGCAGCCCACCATCCTTAGTTTCTTAAAAACAACAACAACAACAACAACAACAACCATTTTCTGCTTAAGCCCTTGGTATCAGCTTCTCTTTTTTCTCTCCCTCCCCCACCCTCATGGAACCCTGATAAATTTTACATGATTATTATTATTATTTTCATATCTTACACTGTCGGCTGTCTCCCTTCACCCACATTTCTGTTATTCGTCTCAGGGAAAGGGGGGGGTGGTGGAATGGGTTATCTGTTGATCATTGTAGTCAGTTCCCAGTTTCTCCCCTTCTTCCCCCACCCTCCTCCTCCCCTCGTGGTCTCGCTAAGGGAGACTTTGTCCAGAGCTTTGGATTCAAAGTTCAGGTGCTGGGGAGCCACGGAGCGTACCTGAGCAGGGCAGAGGTGCGGTGCAAGAACCTGGCGCCAGCCCCCGATCAAGCTGGGGGAGGGGGGAGGGCGCTGTGCAAACAGTTGACGCTGCTTTGATGCTCAGAGTGTATACCCAGCCCTCCTGTGAGTGGTCCGGTTCTTTGAGACGTCACCGTTGGCTGTGTTCTCCCAGAGGCTGTGTCCCAAACAGCCGGCCTGTGGTGTGCAGGACCAGGCAAGGCCTGGCCCCGAGGAGAGGCCTGCGGAGGATATAGGCAGTGCTTCTCAACCTGTGGTTCCAGAGCCCCTTTCACCGGACTCGCCCGATGCATGATGGTAGCAAAATGAAGTAGCAATGAAAATAACGTTGAGGGTCGGGGGGTCACCGCCACAGGAGGAGCTGTATATGAGGGTTGCGGCCTGAGGAAGGTCGAGAACCGCGGGTGCAGGGGAACCATGGTGTGTGTGACATCACGGGAGGGGGGAGGGGGGAGGGAGGTGTGGGCAGGAAGTTTGGCAGGAACTTTGGGGTTTCGATTTTTCTGCTCGGCGGGGAGGATGGTCCTGCAGCTGTTGACATCTGAAGGCCTCAGTTTCCCGGCCTGAGCAACGGGTACAGCTGTGCTCTCACACCTCCCTCTGAGGCATGCAGGGGTTGGCCCTTGTCCGTGCCTTAATGCTCCCAGGAAGCAGCTGGATTCTCTGTCTTCCTTTCCCCGGGGCCTGGGGGGCCCCTTGTGGGAGACCAAGAAAACAGAAAAAAAAGCCATAGACAGACCTGCCACGTTTCCTCAGGGCCAGTCGCTCTTGGTCCCGACTCGATAGCAGGGGGTTTGATGTGTGTTTTGGGGCCCCCCCCTCGAGCTGAATGCAGCTCACCCAGTGTGGAAATACATGCAACCGTCCCGCCACTCCTCAGGGGGGTGTGGTTGACCATTGGCCAGGCTGATTCCGACGCCCGGAGACCCCTCTGTCAGAGCAGAACCGCTGGTAGGGCTCTCGAAGCTGCAAGCTCTTGGAAGCAGATCCCCAGGGCTTTCTTCCCAGGCATCCAGGGGGCATGTTTCAAACCCCAACCCCCGGGCTAGTGGTGGAGCACGTAACCATTCGTGACACTCGGGACACCCTCCCTTGACGATGGGGAAATTGAGGGGTACCCAGACACTCCTTCCTCCCTTTCCAGCAAGTGTCCCCATGTCGCTGGTGGACCGCTCCCCACTCCCCCTGGCCACCACTGCGTCTTCTTCCTGGGACACCCTTCCTCCTCTGGGGGCCCCGCCACCCCGACTCTTCCTCCTCTGGTGGCTCTCCCTCCGCCCCGAGCCCAGCTAGCTGCGTTGGCGGCAGGGCTGTGTGGGCTGGGTGCCTGTCAAACGGCCGGGAACTAGCAGAGCCAGCAGGCTGAGTGGTTGCCGGGTAACTGTGCTGGGGGGCGGGCTGGTGGGCCTCCTAACTTCCCTCTGCCAGGATGCCCCCCCTCCCCGCCGAAAGTGGCCTGGGCAGGGAGTCTGGTGGGGACCTGGGGGCCCAGAACAAGCTAGGCCCCAGTGGAAGCAAAGGCTCTTGGTGTAAAAGATGTTGAATTCAGGGCCGTCGTGGGAGAAGGTGTGCATTTGCGGGGAGGGGGCGCTGTGGAAGTGGGCCGGGACTTAAGGAGCCCTGGTAGGGCAGTCCAGAGGGAGAAAGAGGAGGCCGTCCCCCCCCCCCCCCCCAATCAAGATGTGCAGTTGTGGAAGCCCAAAGAGGCAGTTTGGCTGCCCCCACCCCCAGCCCCCGGCAAGTCGCTGTGTTTTGAGTCGGTGGCAGTGGGAGACGGGGAGGTGATCCCAGGTGATCTGCCCCGTTTGGGCTTGGCTGCTCATGGTGGGCCCCTGCAGTAGCACTCAGAAGGCAGGCCTGGCCGTCTGGTTCCGTGAAAGTGACCTCCAGGAGAGCGCTGTTAAACAGTCCTGAGGCCACCAGGAGTCAGAAGCGCCACGACAGTCATGAGGGTTGTTTTGTAGACGGGGGTGGCCGTCCTGGGGAGTGAGCTTGTAGAGCGGACCTGGGATGGGGCAGCCTCAGAGCCTACTGGCGGGCTCTGGGGTCTGCCCCTCCTTTTGCCTCGGAGCAGTTCGGGTGAAGGTGGGTGGCGTGGGGTGGTGAACACGGTGCCCCCTCTGTGCGTCTCACTGCAAGCCATCCTAGTGCAGTGGTCGGATTCTCGCCTTCCATCGGGAGACCTGGGATCGAGCTTCTAGACTAAAACGGGCAAGGGGATGAGCCCCGGGGGCGTAGTGGTTGTGCGCGGGACTGCGGCCCACTGGGATGGAGGTTCAATTCCAGCTCCCAGGAGCAAAGGCTGGGCCTCCTACTCCCACCACCTGAGGGCAGTGATGCCTAAAAAAATAAATAAATAAAATAAAAATAAAAAATAAAACGGGCAAGGAAGAAAGGCCTGGCCACCGACTGCCAAAAGTCAGTCCGTGAAAATCCAGTGGGTTCCAGCACTAGTTTCAGGGGTGACCCAGGACGGGCAAGGTCACCGGGGGTCGGCCAAGTGCACCACAGTAGTCAGCCAGGAGGACAATCGTGTTAGGAGAAGGTGACGTGTGTCCAGGGCCGGGTCTTGAAGGCTGGCCACAAAGCTGTGGGGGGCTGGCTTGAGGGACGAGGGGAACCCAGCTTCCAAAGCCAGCCAAACCTGGGTTCCGGGTTGGACACTGGGACCTCTGACCCCCGGGTCGGCTCCGGCAGCCCCTGACCTGCCCTCCCTACACCCACAGCTGCCGCAGCGGGAACCGTAAAAGTCTGGTAGTGGGGACGCCTTCGCCGACCCTCTCCCGGCCCCTGTCGCCGCTGTCCGTCCCAACAGGTGAGTTCAGGGTCGCCCAGCTGGTGGGCGTGGTGTCCCGCCCCACTCTCTGACCGCTTCCCCCCACTTGTGCACAGCAGGCAGCAGCCCCCTGGACAGCCCCCGGAACTTCTCGTCCACATCGGCTGTCAATTTCCCCTTTGCCCGCAGGTGAGTGACGGCTGACCATGGGAGCTAATGGGGGGGAGGGGGGCTGGCCGGCCGAGGGGACCCCCCAGGGGTGTGTCCTAGGTGACTGGACCCACCTTCTCATTCCCCTCTCCCCCTCCCCTGGCCCCTGCCCGGCCGTTTCTGCCTCCGGCGTCTGGCCCCGCCCGCACACGCTCATCCACCTGCAGCCACTTCCCACGCACGGACAGGTAATCAACCACCTGCAGCTCCCGGGGCGGCCGAGGAGGGGCGCCAGGCCAGTTCAGTGCTCACTGAGTTCGCGGGGGCCACTCAGCCGCTCAACGAACCCTGCTCACGCACGTGTCTGCCGGCCCTTAGATTGGACCTGTTTGGTCCACCGCACTTAGTAAATGCCGGCAGTACGCACACAGCTGAGCGCCAGCCCAGACCGGGAGGCTGGACTTCGGCCTTGGCATCTCGGGGCAGCTCAAACCCAGAACCATCAGAGCTTTGGTGCGGGAGGAGAGCAGCTTGAGTCAAGGGGGGCTTCCTGGAGGCACGTCTGCTGGACGCTCCTCTCCATAGCCTCTTCAGACCCTGCCAGAATCTCCTGCCTCGGCATCCACCGAGAGCACGTCCCGACCAGGCTGACTGTTCTCCTCCCCTCTCCAGGGCGGACGGCAGAAGATGGTCCCTCGCATCCCTCCCATCGTCCGGCTATGGAACCAACACCCCCAGCTCCACTGTCTCGGTATTTGCAGCCCCAGGCAGAGTGGACAGGTGGGGGGTGGGGGCAACAGTCCAGGAACCTTCAGTCTAGGGGACCTAGACATCCCCAGTCTTCAGAGTCAAGGTCGGGTCAGCGGGGCACAGGGGCATGCTAAGAGAGGACAACTTTGAGAGCCTCTTGGAGGAGGGGGCATTACAGCTGGGGTTCTGAGGGATGCATAGGGGTCCAGCAGAAGAAAGGATATGACCATCTGAAGGACTTTCAGGGCAGAGCTAAGGGACTGGCTGTGGTGCTGACCACGCACCCCTGCTTGCGGCCCTCAGTCCAGCTCGTCCTCCCGAGAGCGCCTCCACCAGCTGCCCTTCCAGCCCACGCCGGACGAACTGCGCTTCCTGTCCAAGCACTTTCGCAGCTCCGAGAGCGTGGCCGACGAGGAGGGTGGCCGCTCACCCCGCCTGCGGCCACGCTCCCGCAGCCTCAGGTGGGTCTCAGAGACTGCGCCCGGGTGCCAGCCCCTCTGCCCTCCCGTCCCCCACCCCGGGACTCAGGCCCACTTACCAGCCCTCGCCCGTTCCCTTCTCAGCCCGGGCCGCACTTCGGGAACTTTCGACAATGAGATCGTCATGATGAACCACGTGTACCGGGAGAGGTTCCCCAAGGTGGGCTGCCGGGCCAGCCCCATCCGTCCGCTTCTGCCTCTCTCTCCCTCCCTCCCTCCCTCCGGCTCTGACCCCTCGGCTGTGCCTGTTTTCCTCCACCCGTCCCCTGCCCCATCTGTCCTCTGAGCTGCCTGCCCGGGGCCTCTCCCGCCCCCCATCTGTCTGCCTTGCGTTCCAACCCCGTCCTCTGAACAACGGCTCCCCGTCCCGTTCCACCCAGGCCACAGCACAGATGGAGGGCCGCCTACAGGAGTTCCTGGCGGCCTATGCGCCCGGCGCCCGGCTGGCGCTGGCCGATGGCGTGCTGGGCTTCATCCACCACCAGATTGTGGAGCTGGCCCGAGACTGTCTGGCCAAATCAGGCGAGGCGCTTGTCACCTCCCGCTACTTCCTGGAGATGCAGGAGAAGCTGGAACGCCTGCTTCTGGACGTGCGTGAGAGGCCAGGGGTCCCAGGCACAGGTGGGGGCAGGGGGCAGAGCCCCGAGGGCGGTGGGTGATGCCCCCATCTGCCCGCCCCCCAGGCTCACGAGCGCTCCGACAGCGAGGAGGTGGGCTTTGTCGTCCAGCTCGTGCGGAAGCTGCTGATCATCATCTCAAGACCGGCGCGGCTCCTTGAGTGCCTGGTGAGTCCCCCGGCGGGAGGGCGGGTGGCCAGAGGTCAGCCACTGTCCCACCTCATGGACAGCCCAAGGTCCACGGAACAGCTCTCATCCTAAGCGCTTGGAGAGGGGTGCAGGACGCTGCTGCTAGGCTGGGAGGGGCTTCCTGGAGGTGGGGCAGTGAGCTGAGCCTCAGACAGAACAGTGTAAACACAGAAAAGCATAGGTAGGGAGTAAACACTAGAGAACAAACAGCCCAGGCAAGAGGGAACAGCACGTGGACAGAGGAAACACATGTGCACAGAGGAAACAGCATGTGTTCAGGTGGAACAGCACGGTGAACAGAGGGAAAACATGCACAGAGGGAACACATGACAAACACAGGCAACAGCATGTGAACAGAAGGAACACGTGCACAAAGGGAACATGTGTTCAGAGGGAACAGCATGTATTCAGGTGGAACACATGGTGAACTGAGGGAACACATGGCTAACAGAGGGAACACATAGCTAACAGAGGGAACAGCATGCAAATAGAAGGAACATGTACAGAGGGAACACATGTACTAAGAGGGAACACGTGTTCAGAGGGAACACATGGTGAACACAGGGAACATGTGTACAGAGGGAACACGTATTCAGAGAGAACACATGGTGAACAGAGGGAACACGTGCACAGAGAGAACAGCATGTGTTCAGAGGGAACAGCAGCACGTGCAAAGGCCCAGTGGTAGGATGTGGCTGACTGACTCCTCTGCTCCCTCAGGAGTTTGACCCCGAGGAGTTTTACCACCTGCTGGAGGCGGCTGAGGGCCAAGCCCGCGAAGGCCAGGGCATCAAGACAGACCTGCCGCAGTATATCATCGGACAGCTGGGCCTGACTAAGGACCCTCTGGAAGGTGAGCCGGGGCGGCCATAGGACAAGGCTGCTTTCCAGAGAGGCAGACGCAGCTGGGATTCTCACTTCCCCTGCCTTGCACTCGGTCCTTCCCCTCTGTGGCTCGGCCTTCAGCGCACCTGCAGGGCCTCCTGGGGGCTAGGAGCTGAGGTCCAGCAGCCCCAGAGGAACCCACTGTCCTTGGCGCCACATCGAGGTTCCCAAGGCGGGGACGGAGCTCTTGTCGGGTTCCAAGCTGGCAGTGCCCCTCTGTACAATAGAATGAAGCCCTGTGCCACCCTGCTAAGGGTTCTTAGGTTTGAGCCCATTTGTTGACGCAGCCGCCGCTGTGTCAGCCACAGTCCTCTGTCTCGCTGCCCTTCCCCTGGACCAAGCACGGCCTCCCTCTCCAGGGACTGGGCTCTCCTGGCAACGTGTCCATGCGGTCTCACCATCTTTGCTTCTCAGGAGTCCTCTGGCTGGACTTCTCGCCCGCCAGACAGGAGCTCCGTTAGCAGTTGACAGATGTCCTCCCGCTGGCCCAGGAGGAGGCCCAGTGTTGGACGGGGAGAAGCCATGGGCGGGACAGAGATTTTCTCCCCTCCCTGCCCGCCCCCCCCACCACACCAAACAGCCAGGCAAGACCATCTGGGGTGGACATGGGTGGCCAGGAAGCATCGGGGAGGAAGTGCTGCTGACGATGGGAAGAGGGGGACCGCCTGGGGAACGGCACGTGCAAAGGCCCTGTGGAGGACAGCGTGTGCATGGTGTGCTGGAGGAGCAGAGGGGCGGGGGCCCTGGGGACTCAGGGGTCCTCGCAGGGGCCACACCCACTGCAGTTATAATGGATGCCACCGTGGTGGGCACATGCCAGCCTGGGGTGGCTGGGCTCCTTGGAGCCAAAGAAAGGGAGGCTCTGAGCAGACAGACGAGGTGGGGTGGGGTTCAAACCCAAGCATGCCTGAGGCCAGATTGTGTGTGGACCAACACTGACCTACCTAGCCCCAGCTCTCCCCTCCCCAGCCCCCCACCATGGGATAACCATCATGTGGGTGATATCGGGGGCAGCCCCAGCTGAGGCTGGGAGGTCCAGCAGGGTCAAGGGTTGGGAGAGGACAGATTCAAACCCAGGACTTTCTCGCTAACCTGGCTCTGCCACGCTGTGACCACAAGACCCTGCCCTCATTACCACCGTCATGACTCACGTCCCTCCACGGAGCCCCGGGGGAGGGGTATGATGGGACCTCTCCTGGGCTGAGCAGGAACCCAGACCCCGAGGCGCTGCCTCACCGGCTGAGACGTACGAGTCAGGGCTTGGTCACAGCTGAGCAGTTCTTCATATGGAAGGCCCCTCCCTCCGTCCAGCCTCCCCAGGGTTGGCTGAGAACCGTGTGTGTCAGTGAGCTGGGGGAGGGGGCACACAGCAAGAGCCTCGGGGAGTCCCTGAGAGGGGCAGTCACCACCCCCATCCCTGCCCCCCACTTGTCTTGCAGAGATGGTGCCACTGGGTCACCTCGACAGTGGACAGGTCCCCACCCCTGAGTCCCCAGAGGTGAGTCTCAGAGCCCTGGACCCCTCGGCCGTCTTGCCCTCCCAGGCCCCCACGCCCTCCCAAACGCCCCCTCGCGTTTGGTAAAGTTTCGTTTTGACCACACTTCGTATTCATGGGTGACTGATTACGAATCCTCTAGGAGAAGGTGGGATCACTCTGTGTCGTCCCCGGGCACTGCCCGGCCCACCGTGGGTGGTGGGCACCGGAAGGAGGGTTCTGGAGGGTGTGTAGGAGCCGGCTAAGGGTAGGGCGGCCGTCTGGAGTGAAGGCAGGGAAACTCAGAAGCAGCGTGGATTGGGGGAGGCGGTGAGGCATGCGGGGATGGGCAGTGACGGAGGGGGGGTGGGACGGGGGAGGCACAGCATGGGGAAGGTCCATTTTGAAGGACGTGTAAGAACTGGGACTAACACGAGCTGTGACACGCAAGCCGAGTGTGAGCTGTTTGCCAAGAGGGGGCATGAGGGCAGGGGGCGCCCCCACCACACCTGCAGTGGGCGGGGCCCTGAGCCTTCCCTGTCCCCTGCAGAGCCGGGCCCTGGTCGGTCCCTCGCGGAGGAAGCCCTGTGAGAACGACTTTGAGACCATCAAGCTCATCAGCAATGGAGCGTATGGGTGAGTCTCAGGCCCCCCACAGGCCTGGGGGCCAGGGTCCCCCCAGCGGGAGCCGGGGACAGGTGGAGGCCCGGAGAGGGGTGAGGACACCCGTGCCTTGTCTGATCTCTCCAAGTCACCTGAGCCCATGGGCTGGCTGCCCGGGAGAGGGTGTCCTGGGCGGAGGCCCAGACTCAGACACCCCCTCCCCTGCCCCGCCCTGCCCGCGGCTCCCCGCAGCGCCGTCTACCTGGTGCGGCACCGCGACACGCGGCAGCGCTTCGCCATCAAGAAGATCAACAAGCAGAACCTGATTCTGCGCAACCAGATCCAGCAGGTGTTCGTGGAGCGCGACATCCTCACCTTCGCCGAGAACCCCTTCGTGGTCAGCATGTTCTGCTCCTTCGAGACCCGCCGCCACCTCTGCATGGTCATGGAGTACGTGGAAGGTGCGGGCGCTGGCACTCGCTTGCATGCCCCCGGGGACGGCGGGCTCACCCCCTGGCCTGGGAGAACACCCTCCTTTGGACCTCGCTGCGGTCTGCTCTGTCCACTCTGGGGGTGCTATACCCGCAGGAGAGGTCCTGAAGAACCTCCAGTCCACTGGGGTCCGGGGTAGGGCTGAGTGTGAGGGTCAGAGGAGGGGGCAGATTGATCCAGGCGGGTGGAAGCAGCGGGGGACAGAGAGGTTCAGAGGAGGGGAGTGGCACTTGGAAGAGACGTGCGGCAGGTTATGGTCTAGGCTCCTGACCGCCGCGGTCAACAGTTTGAAACCACCAGCCGCTCCTTGGGAGAGATATAAGGCTTTCTGCTCCCCCAAAGTGTCCCAAGCCTCCTCGGAAACTCACAGGGGCAGTTCTGCCCTGCCCTCTAGGGTCCCTCTGAGGCCTAGGTCGGCAGACTCCATGGCAGAGCGTTAAGTGTGCTGACAGCTGGAGGAGGCTGAGGGCCAGGCGGGGTGTTGCGCAATCCCAGGTGGGGTTCCGAGAATCCCCATGGCGGCAGGTGGCATTGTCCCGGTCCCCGGCCTGACTCAGATGCGCAGGGACACTTTGGCACCGGGCAGGCGTGTGGGCGGGCGGGCAGGCATCAGTAAGCCAGGGTCCCGGTGAGCGAGCCCAGCCCCTCCCCAGGTGGTGACTGTGCCACGCTGCTGAAGAACATGGGCCCACTGCCCGTGGACATGGCCCGCATGTACTTCGCGGAGACGGTGCTGGCGCTGGAGTACCTGCACAACTACGGCATCGTGCACCGCGACCTCAAGCCCGACAAGTGAGCCCGCCCGCCCCGGCCCTGGCCCTGAAGCTGGGGGAGCAGCTGCACGGAGGGGGCGGGGGGCCTATGAGGGGGTGGGGCCAGAGAGAGGGGTGGGGCTCAACTCTGGGGCCCGCTGCCAGGGGTAGAGCCAGGGTTAGTGAATGGGCATGGCCTGAACACCTGGAAGGGGCCTGAGAGTGGACCAGGCCTGGGGTGGGGGTGGGGGGCAAGGCTTGGAGCCTTTGAAGC
>PVJH01028833.1:0-26680 GCA_004026705.1 Nesogale talazaci | reverse complement strand
GCCCACCAGAGATGCACACTAACAAATTCTTGGATCTATGGTCTGTTTACACTTGGATGGCAAAGGAGTATCAGTTGTTCATTTTCAAATGAGACTTCCTTTTGGATGGCAGCACATGAAAGGGTTTCCTGGGCATGGGTCCACATGTCTGTATGCAACATGTGTGAATATTCAGATACAATTTCATTTACTCCTAACCTCACCTGTCAAGAAGCCACATCCAATTAAAAGCTACAAATGATCAGCTTTTATGGAGAAGGTGTAAAGAGAATGGTAACTGTATAAATTACTAATTATTCTGCTATTCCCCAGCTTTCTGTCCTTACACGTTCAAACTTTTGTGGGGAACCCTAAGGGTGGCATAGAATCAAATCCTCCTAGACAAGCATGGGAGATTTCCCTGGTTGCCAATCTTGTTACCAAAGCCTCCTAGAGTTTTGGACTTGGGCAAAGCATTGGAGATAGTATCTTGAGGGATTCTTGGCAAAGTGGGCTGGCAGGGAATACAGAGGATTGGAGATTGAAAACAGGCTATAAGATTATTTAAAAAGCCCCTCCTAATGTGCCACATGTTGAAGCTTAAACCATGTGTTTTCATCTGCTACCTCATGTGATCTTTATGCAAAACATCGATACTATAAACATTGGGCTTGTCCAATTTATTTACAGATGAGGAACAAGAGGGCTCAGAAATCTGCGCAATGTTGATCTGCTAGTTAATGGCACTGACAAAACTTAACTTTGGTTTTCAGACTGAAAGTCCTCTTGTTCTTTTTCATCTTCTTGATGTTTTATTTATTGACTAATTACTGTGAAAGTTTAGGTAACATAACATTTGCCAGTTGAGCATTTTTCACGGTCACAGTTCAGGGAAACTGATTATATCTATCACGTCAAACCATATTCATTGCCAAATTCCCCATCACCATGAACAGAAACCCCATGTTTCCTGGGAAGTGACTCTTTCCTTTACATTTCTACTCACTGTCCTTGGTTATTGTTATTTCTAGCTGTTCGGTCTATTCCCATGGTGTCCCGATGTGTTTAGAGTAGAAATATTCTATTGGGGTTTCAAGCTGTTGAACTTTTAGAAACAAGTCTGTCTTCAGAAGCACCTCTGCAGGTGTGTGTGTGTGTGTGTGTGTGCGTGCGCGTGTGTGTGTGTGCTGCTTTAGAGAGGGTTAAATGGCCACTCTATCAGTTAGTAATAACAAGATTTACTCTTTGTGTCACTCACTATCAAGTTTTGGTTTCTAAACATTGTCTTTCATTTACTCAGTAAAGCTGAGTCCCTACTCTATTTTTTGCTTTGTTTAAAATTTAATATTATGAATTAAAGATTTACATTACAAATCATTTTATCTTCCTCAATCTATACATGCATCGTTTCATGTCACTGATTGCAATTCCTACAATGTAGCATTACTTGTTTTACTCCCCCCTTATCGCTCCTGTCTCTATTTCTCCTTTTTTCATCCTGAATTTTGTCCTTGGAAAAATGCTGCCCTTTTGGTCTCTGATGATTGCGTATTCCAAGGAGTGTGTACCTTACTCAGTACCTCTCTCCCCTTACAGACTTGTCTATTGCTTGACTGAAAATTGAGACACGGGGTGAGTTCAACTTCATACTTGAGGTTTGACTAAGAGTCATAGTCTGCAGAATTCTAACAGTCTCTATTCCACCTCTGAGCTTGGTCTTTTTTTTTTTTTTTTTTTTTTTTTTTTTTACTATTTTGGGACTCATTTCACATTGTCTTTCACTCTACCAGGATCTTCTTCAGTGATTTCTTTCAAAGCAGTTGATAGTATTTACCCATCTAGTTATCCTTGTCTCAGAATCATGAGAGCTAAGTGTTGTGTCCTTTGGACTGTTTCCATGCGTCTCTGATTCTGGGGAAACTTAGTGATATAGTGTGTATATATTAGGTTGCTAACCCCAACGTCAGCAGTTTGAAATCACAAGAAAGATGAGACTTTATACTTCTGTAAAGAGTTACACTCTCAGAACCCCACAGGGATTGCTCTACCCTTTCCTATAGGATTGTGATGAATTGGAATTGACTAAGGTGGCAACTTGTGTGGTCTATTATTCTTTTGACTCTTTGTTCTGATGGGGTGAGAACAATAATGCATTTTAGATGGCTGCTCAAATGCTTTTAAGATCCCACTCACTACTTACCAAAGTAGGTTGTAGACCATTGTCTTTGTGGGCTGTTAGGCCAATGTACCTTGGTGTTCTCTGAGACCATGGATCTGAGCCCCCAGACTCAGGGTCTTATTACCTCAAGGTGCTTGGTTACAGTTCAGAAATTTTCATCCGTTTTCCTCCTGTTTGCTCACCTGGAGTCATGAATATATTTGCAGCAAATATATTTGTACCTATGTAGAGGTACATCATTTCTGCCAAATCTCTATGTATTTATAGTAAAGTTCCCTTCTCTTTCCTATACATGTTCAGCCTGTCTTTTTTTTTGGGGGGGGGCATCACTGCCCTCTGGTGGTCGTGGGACTGTCCAGCGCTGCTCCTGAGAGCCTTCACTGGATTTGAACAGCCTGTCCTTTATGCATCTACATGGGTATTCTTATGATTGCAGGACTGGGTGTCTGATAATACTTATCTCTATTTCCATCACTCTTTGCATTCTTTCATGGTCTCCCTTTGTTCTCATCACTGTTAGTCTTGCCTTCTCCCACAGTCAGTGCTCTAATGAGGAAGGGCTATTGGCTTCACTTTTCCTCCTTCTTGGTTGCAGGAAGAGGGTTCTGAGGAATCTGGGAACTTATTTCCAGATAGCTTTCCCCTGACCAACCTCACTCTCTGCTCATCCCTTGATGAGCCACTTGCCTTAGGGCCACAAATCGGTCTCAGCATTTCTTGAGAATCCCCCGAACTCATTTTGTTTCTGTGTTCTCTGAAACCATCTTCTCTGGAGCTCATTGTCTTCTCAAGACCTGATGAGAGACTGAGGTTTCCTGCCAACACCTCTGTGAATCAGCTCTTAAGGAGAACTCAATTCCCAGCCTCCAACCAACCTTCAGATGACTGCTGCTTCGCTCAGCATCATGATTATAATGTCATGAGAGACCCCGAAACAAAACCATCCAGCTAAGAGTACCAAGGTATGCTGACTTTCAGAAACTGTATAAGAGAAACTTCTTGTTGTTTTAGCCCACTAAGTTTGGGGTAATTTGTTGTAACTAAAAACTCACTGCCATGAAGTTCATACTGGTTCACAGTGACCCTTGAGATTAGTAGTTCTCAACCTTCCTAATGCCACAACCCTTGAATATAATTTTTCATGTTGTGGTGACCCCCACCTAACCATAAAATTGTTTTTGTGACTACTTTATAACTGTAATCTTGCTATTGTTTTGAATAGGTGACCCCTGTGAAAGGGTTGTTTGACCCCCAACAGGGGTCGCAATCCACAGGTTAAGAACTACTGCTCTAGAAAAAGGTCGAACTGCCCCTGTGATTCCCCCAGACTGTACATCTTTACAGGAGCAAAGAGTCCCATCTTTCTCCCATGGAGTGATTAGTGGTTTCAAACTGCTGACCTTGGAGTTAACAGTTTAATGAGTAACCCCTGGGGACTCCTTAATTTGTTACATAGTACTGGAAAATGAATATACTAGTTCTGTTTGCTATTGTTGGTGATGGTGGTTGTAGAGTAACTATTACCAACTTATTCTCTTTTTTTCTTGTTCTCTCTGAGTAGTCTACCAAACTACCCCAAGATTTAGGGCTGTAAAAAAATCATTTTATTAAATCTCATATATTTTGAGTAAGCATTGACTGGGAGAATCTTCTTTCCTCTGTGTATTGACTCAGGTAGATTATGATGCTGATATTCAAAAGTCCAAGATAGCTTTAATCATATGCCTGGTGCCTTGATGGAAGAGGCTGGAAGCTGGGCTCAACTGGGCCTTTACTCTATCCATGTCATCCAGAACCTCTCTGTGTTTTTTCCCCAGCAGAATGAGCCTTATCACCTAATGGTCAAAGTTCCAAGAGACTAAGGCAGAAGCAGTTAGTCTCTTATAGGTAAGGTTCAGATGAGTATAGTATCTATTCTGCCATATTCTACTGATTAAAACCGTTACATGGTAGCTCAGATTTACAAGAAGGAACATCAAGGAATTTGTAGCTATTTTTAATCCAACAAACCTTCTTAGGGTCTGACTCATTAACATTGCCAACTACCAACTACTTTTTTCTCAATGATATAAAAAGTTAACAAACCCCTTTCCACAGTGGTATTCACACGTTTAACAAACCCCTTTCCACAGTGGTATTCACACGTTTAAGGAGTCAGAACTTATAAGGATACTGGAACTAGAACTCTTGATCCTTCCTTCCCCAAGCTCTCTATCACCAGTCTTCTCTATGTCAGTAAATGGCACCATCATCTACCTGACTGCTCTCAACCGAGGCCTACTGTATCAGCCTTTAATTCTTAATGTTGCCTCTCCTTTTCATAACCCATCCTTCAGCAGTTCTTAGTGGGTTAACCTCTAAATGATTTCCCAAACCTGTCAACTCTCTCTTCTGTCACTGAGTTCATTTTAACCCATAGGGAACCAATAAAACAGAATATTATCTAACTTCATATGATAAAGTTTCCTAAACCGCAGTCTTTATGGACAGGTAGGAGTAAGTGATGAAGTCAAACCCCTGACCAGCCTATCCATTAACAGCTAAACCACCATCAGATAACCCTTGTACCACTAGGGGTCCTGCTGTGGCCACTGTCTTTGCCTACACCCTGCAACATCTTGCCATGTCTCTGCAATAGATTCCTCACTGATCTTATAGCTCCCACTCTTGTCCTTGTCCCCACTGTTAATTTTCCTTAAATAGCCAAACTAACTCTTTAAACCAGAGGCACACAAAGCATGTATCTCTGAACAACAGTGTAAATCTCACCCAGGAGTTTATTAGTGATGAGTAATTCTTAGGCCCGAGTTTCCGAATCAGAAACAGTGGGGATGGGATATAGAAATATGTATCTTAATGACTGGCTTCATCCACTGCAATGGTGATAACCTTGCAAACTTCCCTCCACCATCTCAATGGCTTCCATCATCTGGCCTCTGCACACCTCTCCTGCCTCATTCCCCGGAACTCTGTACACTACTCCTTCCATGCTGGCAATACTCCTGTTCTTTAGGCATCCTGAGGTTGATTTTGCCTCAGGGTTATTATATTCATGCTTCTTTCCCTTAGTGCCCTTCCCTGAAGTCTTTGCAAGGATGACTTCTTGGCAATATTTTGATCTCATTGTACAAACAGGCTTGATCCTGGTCACCAGCTGCCACATAACCCCGATTTATTTCCTTTGGAACTGATTGTCATCTGGAATTGCCTTTCATTTATGTGTTTGTCCGTAGTCAATCTTCACCTTCTGGAATGTGAGTTCTAATAAGAGGAAAGTGTTTGTCATTTGTCTTCTTTCATGCTGGGGAGCACCAGGGGGGATATTATGGTCATGATTCACTTAGGCCCTTGCCTATGTCCCTGTACATTTCTTCTATTGAGGATGCAAGTCCTTGGTTCAAAAAGGATCTCAAAAAAATCATAATCAGAGACTTTCTAGCTTCCACTCCTAGAATAAGAATGGATCCAGATATGGAAACACTTTTGCCTTTGGGCCAGGAAATATAAGTAACTCGGCCTACATTAGCATATAGATGACTTAGTATCCTACTCTTCTTAGCTGTGGTTTCTCTTTGAGTTTATTTACAATTCTATCAGCTCTTATTCCATTTCTGTTTCCTCCATCATTTTGACTATATTGGTCTTGGGGAAGTCTGGATCAATTAGCCATGTCTGCCATGGGCGTAAGAAGGGTGCATGTTAAGATCAGTGGTTTTTAATATATAGTTTTTATTGTGTAGTATCTTTTACTTCCTTTTGACCTACTGTTAGATCTCCTGTGGGGTAAGGGGAAGTACATAACTTGTTTTCATTATTGGTGTGTGTAGTCTCTAATTGTGCAAAAACAACCTAGTATTTGGAAACTTTGCAATTTATGAGCACATTCAGTAGTCTCAGCTGAGCCGTAATGAGTGTTGACTGAGATTGGGCAGGGCTTGATGTTGTTGGAAGAAAGAGTAAGGCTTGGAAAAGACATCACAAGGACTGTTTCTGTCATTCTGTGCTAACACTGGTGTGTCTGGTATCTATAGTTAATAATTTTCTTTAGAGATTCAGGTCCACAGACTCTGTTAAGGTTTTGGGCTGAGTTCAAAGCCCCAAACTATCCCCTTCATTACAAAACTACTGGAGGTGGCTAAGTATATTTATAAGGACCCTGGAAGACTTTGCCCATTTAAGATAGAAATAAAGAGAAAGCAAATGTGTAAGGACTACATGACTGAGAATAGGATTGACTATCCAGTCTTCTCTTCCTTTGCTGTCATTATCAATAAAACAAAAATGACTCTGGCATCTTCCAGCAATCACAATCTCTTGGATTTTGTGATCTTTGTGGCTTACAAAGGATTCTGCTTCCTCTCACACCTCTCTTGCTAACACAAGTCCCCCTTGGACTGGTATGATCTCTTTTTACTGGTAAGGAAAATGAAATAGGAAAATCAACTTAAGATCACACCAGGTAATATTCTCTGCATTTTCCAAGTTACATCAATATTTTTGATGAGTGGAAAGGGTGGGGCTGGAGGGCCAGTGGTAGCCTGTGGGAGTAGGATAGACCAGGTCTAAAAGTAGCAGGGAAGGTAAGGCACACAGACAAGGGGCTGGGTAGACACAGGATGTGAATAGGGGTGGGGGAAGTTAGTACCCAATAAATAAGAAAAACATGGGCTTCCTTGTGCTTAGTTACTGATTTGTAGTGAATAGTTTCACATGCTTTAAATCACAGATGTTCACTGTTCAATACAGAGTAATCCTGTGCTCTCCTTGCTTGCTAGGCACTCCAACATTGGTGCATCTGTTTCCTTGGTGATTTGAGGAATGTCATCAGCAGAGAGTATGAGGAAGAAGTTGTTGGAGATTTGAGAAAGAAGGAAAGGTGTGGAGCTATCTCTCACTTTATATCCTCCTCCTCACACGGGACTTGGCCTAAGAAATATTTTAGCATGACTTGAGAACTGGATTGAACTGGATTTCTGTCAGAGTAGCCTCTCAGTGTACTCACTTGCTGAAACCAAACCAATCAAACCCATGACCATAGAGGCCATTCTCACTTATTGAGACCCTACAGAACAGAACGTCTCCATGCAGTTTCCTAGAGTTAACCTTTATAGAAGAAAGCAAACTCATGTTTCTACCAAGAGGGTTTGGAAAGCTGAACTTGCAGTTACCAGCTCAACACCTGATCCATAGCATGACCAGGATCCCTGCTCATCTGGACCACGGAGGATTCAATGAGGTTGTAAATAGTCTCTGTTCAGCCCATGATTTGACCCATAGTAAATGCTGAAATGACACCATTGTTTCAGAAAACTTCCATCATCTAAGCATGTTGGAATACACAATGAATTTAGAATCAGAGGAATTTGGACTTTCCCCCATTTTCCTCTTTTCATACCCCAGTAAATTGTTGTTTTGGGGATTAGGTGTTGTTAATTCAAGTCCAGTTTTGACTCATGGAAATACTATGCAAAATAAAGCAAGACATTGCCCAGTCCTGTGTCATCCTCACAATCATTATGCTTAAGCCTTGTAAGTGTTCTAGAATTCCCATTCTTCCCAATGCTTTCTATACTTTCTTATGATTCACAGAGTTGAATGCCTTTGCAGAGTCAAGAAAACACAAGCAAAGGTTTTTTTTTTTTTTTAATTCTCTGCTTTGAGCCAAGACCCATCTGAAGTCAACAAGGCTATCTCTCATTTTGCATCCTCTTCTGAATCCAGCTGGAATTTCTGGCAGGTCTCTGCCACAGCCATTGTTGAACGATCTTCAGCAAACATTTGCTTTCATGTGATATTAATTATATTGTTCTGTAATGTCTGCATTCTGTCGAATCACCTTTCTTTGCAACAGTTATAAATATGAATCTCTTCCAGTTGGTTGGCCAGGTAGCTGTCTTCAAATTTCCTGGCATAGGCATGTAAGTGCTTCCAGTGCTGCATCAGCTTGCCGAAACATTTCAATGGTTATTCCATCAATTCTTTCTTTCGGGCTACTGCCTTCAGTGAAGCTTGGGCTTCTTCCTGTGGTACCATTATCTCTTGATTATATGCTACTTCATGAATTGGTTGGATGTCTACCAGTTCTTTTGAGACAGTGACTGTGTATTCCTGTCATCTTCTTTTGATGCTTCCTGCATCACTCAATATTTTGCCCAGGAACTCCTTCAACATGACAGCTCGAGTCTTGATTGCTTTCCCTTCAGTCTTGCCATTGGAAATGTGCTGAGTGTACACTTCAGTTTTGGTTTTCTAGCTCCGGTCTATGCACATGTGGAGCTGTCCTTCGACATTTTCTGTCCAGCTCTTTCACTTCCTTACAATTGCATTAGCTAGTAAATGCCAGAGTCTCTTCCAACATCTGCATTTTTCTGCTCTTTCTCTTCTTTTTTTGGGGGGCATCACTGCTCTTGGCGGTGGGAGTAGGAGGCCCAGCCCCACTGCTGGAATTGAACCTCCGTCCCAGTGGGCCGCAGTCCCGCACACAACCACTACGCCACCGGGGCTCAGCCCTTCTCTTCTGTTTCTTAATGAGCGTTTGCTTTCTTCAGGTGTGATGCTCTTTATGGGGGCTTTTGTCTTTAGTGTTCCGTGTATCAAAATCTGTTCTTGAGGTGTTCTCAAAATTCAGGTGGGCTGTGCTCAGGAGCATCTTTTGAGTCTCGTGGGTGGACTTGTTTTGATTCTCTTCAGCTTCAACATGACCTTACATATGAGCAAGTGGTATTCTGTCTCATAGTCAGTCCCCGCCTGGTTTTAGCTGCTCTTCCTGAGCTTCTCCAGAGTCTCTTCCACAGATGTAGTCAGTTTGACTCCTGCATCTTCTATCTGGTGTAGCCCACATTATGTTGCTGCCAAGGTCGGGAAAAATCCTATCATGTGATCTTCACCAAGACCTTATTTTCAACTACCATGCCTTTGCTTCTTCCCCCCAAGGTTCACAGTAGAGGTAATATAAGAGACACTAAAGATGAATTCTTCATTGTCTTTCTTTTGAAAAGTAAAAGGGAACATTGTATTAATTCAGGCTATCTTCTAAGCAAATTTCTATACCATGCCCCCCATTTCTAAATTAACACATGGCAAAGGGAACAATTATAAAAGAGAAACCACCCACACCAGCCATGAATGAATTTGTGTTTTGCCAAGTGAAAGTCTTTTCTTTATGGGACACATGTGGCCTCTGAAGGCCATCGGCACGGAATACAAGAGGTAACAGCATGGAGCAAGCAGTGGAGTGTTCATCAACCTTCAGGATTGGGGTGTCTTGGAGCCCCCAGGACCATGAGGGACCTTGCGCATAGATCCCCTGCAGGCCCCCACTGAGGTGGTTGCCCCTCCAAGCCCAGAGTGCCCCATGCTGCCTAAGAGTGCTCCAGAAGCAGAAGGTCTCCAGGCTGCTTCACACACTCCCCATTTGCTGCTAACTTTTGCAATCATTTCCAATAAAACCATGACACACTTACTTGCTTACTGTGGAGTTGAGAGATAAAGTATAAAAAGGTTAGGTTGCCCAGACCTTAACAAGGAGCAGATGGACAAAACACACATCCCTCCCTCCCACCTCTTATAATCTCCTGAGAGTAGACCTGGCAAACAGTCCAGAACGATGAGTCCTTAATGAAAAACCCAAACAACAGGCCCAGTGCTGCCAAATTGGTTCCAAACTCATGGATACCCCACAACTCAGAGGAAAACTGTCTCATAGTGTTTACAAGATTTATACTTCTATAAATCTTTATAGAAGTAGAATGAGTAGGTTTGAGCTATCAACCTTTTGGTCAGCCACTGAGTGCCTAACCACCATAGCATTAGGTCTCTTTTGAGTTCCTTCCAAAAAATTCACAGCTATTCAGTCCACGTCAACTCACAACAATGTTGTAAAGGAGGGCAGAACTGCCCTTATGGGTTTGTGAGATTGTAACACTTTATGGGACCGGTAAACCTTGTCTTTTCCCCACAGAGCAGCTGGTGATTTTGAACTGCTGACCTTGTTTGCAGTTCACTGCTAACTTCCTTTGCCACTAGAACTCCTAGAATGGGTCCCTGCTCCTCTTGATTGCTCCAGGAAGCAGATTCTTAGTGGCAGATTCAAGAGGGGTACAAACACTGGGGTCTGATGGTCCTGAGTTTGAATTCCAGCCCCCTCAGTTTTTAGATATAAAGGTTGACCTGGGAAACTGATTTGTCAGGGACAGTCCCCATTCAGGTCTTTTGACCTGGTATCATGACAGCATCTCCTTTTCCTTCCCTGTTTGGATGTTAAACCCAAAAGAGGCTCTTGTAGCTGTATCTTTGCTTTAAGTTTTTTGACCCTCAGTTTCCATAAGTGATGGTTCGACCCCGGGCTATAATAAGGGAATCAAGCATGACCATGATTGTGAAGATGGTACAAAACTGGGCAGCACTTGATTCTCCAGTACATGGAAACCCTCACTCACATGCTGCAGAATGATTGTTGATAATAATATGTGATTTAAATTAAAATGGCTAGATAAATATAAGGATGAAACTATTGGTTTTGAGTCAATGTCAACAGAATGGTTCTGTGTAGGGTTTCTCAGACAATATATCTTTAGGAGCAGACAGTCTCTTATTTCTCATGAGGAGCCATGAACAGATTTAAACAGTCCACCTGTGGTTTGCAGACCACTGCCCAGCCTCCGATGGACAACATCCCCAGGGCTCTTTGTAAGGATTCTTGGGTTAATATTGCTATTGCCCTAGTTCATGCCCCTGTTTCTTCTTCTCTGAGTTATTTAACTAACATTCCAGATGGGCACATGACCAGTGGTTCCTTACTATCATGGAACATTAGAATGCTCTGGAGTGCTTGTTGAAACGCAGATTCACAGATTTCTGGACCCCAGGACAAGGGTTACTGAGTGAGAACCTCTGATGTGGCACTTGAGACTGCCTTTCTATCATTGCAGGTGATGCTGATTCTGCTAGTTCAAGGACCACACTCTGGGAATCTCTGCTGTGGAGATACATATACACACACAGCCCAACCTCCCCCATCCTGCTTTAACTAATTTTTTAATGCTTCCCAGAATTAACTTTATGCAACACAAATTAAGCCAACCATACTATTTGAATTCCACTGCTTAAAAACATTTAGTGGTTCCTCCATGCCCTTAAGGAAAACTCACCTCATGAGCATGGGGATCCACTCTTTCTTGCCCCTCTCATCTGTTGCAGTGTTTCACTTGATGGCCTGGACAGCCTTCCATCAGAAAGGCATGCTGCTTCAGGAAAGAGTGGAAGTATCCAGCAGACATGAGCTTGAATATGAGCATGCTGTGGTTGTTGTTATGTAAAGGCTAACAAATTACCACTCATGACAACCTGTGTTAGTCCAGGTAAACTAGTGAATTTATAGACACTCATAGGTGTATAAGAAAGAGCTTTATATTAAGAGTAATTGAATATTGAGAAAACATCCCAGCCCAGTCCAGATCAAATCTATATGTCACATATTAACCCAGATATCAGATACCAATCTAGATAGTCTTCTTCAGGCTCATGAAACACATGCAGTGATGTTCTCAGGCCAGTAGGTGGGGAGACTTGAGGATCTAGTGGCATTGTAAGCATCTCAGTGCTGGCAGGGTAAACCACGTGGTTCAGCTCTGAAACTCTGACTGCCTCAGGTAGCTTCCTATAGCTTCTCCTCAGAAATGTCTCGAAGGGTGTGGGAAGAGAGTCTCCCACCTCCAGGGAGAAAATACTGGTGTTCCCAGAAACTTCAGGAGAAAGTCACACCCACATGAAGGCCTCATTGGCAGACTAGACTCTATTGACAGACTAGACTCCACCCCCTTCACTCTTTGACACCTGATTTTATCACTACCAACAACCTAATACACAATAGCACAAAACACTGCCCCTTTTGAGCCATCCACACAATCGCTGTCATGCTTAGACCTGTTGTTATAGCCACTGTGCCAAGCCCTCCATCTCCTAGATGACCTTTCTCTCTGCCATCTCTTTGATGATCCTCCACTTTACTAAGCATGATGTCTTTTCTAAGGACTGATTCAGGGACTGGTCTCTTTTTGATAACAATTCCATAGTACACGAGGCAAATTTCACAATTCTTGCTGCTAAGGAGCATTTTGGTTTTGCTACTTCCAAGACAGCTTTTTTTTTTTTTTTGTCCTTCTGGCAGTCCATGGTATTTTCAATGTTTTTCACCTACATTAGACTTTAAACACATACTTTCTCCAATGCTCCTTATTCAATGCCCAGCTTCCACATGCATATGAGGTGATTGGAAACACCATGGCAGGGGTCAGGCACACTTTAGTCCTCAAAACAGATGACACACCTTGCTTTCAACATTTTAAAGAGGTCTTGTGCAACAGACCTCATTTGATCTCTTGACTGCTTCTTTCTCGAGCATTGATCCTTGAAAACTTCAGTCTTTTCTCCATTTATCATAATGTTACCTGTTGGTCCAGTTGGGAGGAGTGTTGTCTTCCTTACACTGAGTTGTAATCCGTACTGAAGGCCGCAGTCTTTAATTGTCATCAGCAAGTGCTTCATGTAATCTTTACTTCCAGTAACAAGGTTGTGTCATCTGCATGTTCTGGGTAGTTAATAAGATATCCTCTAGTCCTAATGCCTAATTGTTTTCCATGTAGTCCAGCTTCTCTGATGACTTGCTTAGCATATAGATTGATTAAGTATGATGAGAGGCTCCAGCCCTGATGCACATGTTTCTTGATTTTAAACTATGTAGTTTTGCTGGTATCTTATGTATGGGTCTTGGTTGAATGTAGAGAATACTAGCTGTCTACTTGTGCTAGTTGTCTTGCAAAAACAATCAGTTCTGTGGATCATAGCAAACTAAGGATAAACTGAGAAGAATGGGAATTCCAGAATATTTTATTGTGCTCCCACAAGTCCCTTCTTACAATTCTAAGTTGGTCTGGTGACAAAAATGAATGCCCCTTACTTTCTTTGGAAGGAAGGAAGGAAGGAAGGAAAGATGGAAGGAAGGAAGGAAGAAAAGCCTATAAATAGGTTCAGTTCTGTTTGTTGACCTTTAAGAGTATTTTCTGGTCTAGTCTGGTGGGGTGCCATGCCCTAGCCCCCCAAATCTATTTTTGGTATTCCCTGGAGACTTCGTTGCTGTCCCCCCTGCTGTTCTGTTGCACACTTTTAGTGTTTCCCCTTGGTGTGGTGGGGTCAGATCGAGCACAATTCCCACACTGTGTCTCCTGTGTGATCCCCTGTTGTGCTATGGGTCAGTGGGGGACTATGGTTCTCTAAGGCCCTATGGTTCTCACTGTGCTTTGGCTGCTCTGAGCAGGAATATCATCCTCAGGGCTTGGTGGGCCAGGATGTGTTCGACGCTCTCTTCCTCCCCCTTCATTTGCTCCTATGTGTTCTCATCAGACATATCCCTCTCCCTGAGCTGCAACTTCAGTGCTGTCCTCTGAGGTAAATTCTTCCCCTGAGAGGGAGTGCTATACTTATAGTTGGGTTTGGGTTGACCTCTCAGACCTCTTTATGGGTTCCCTGCTTCATGCAGGTATTTGCATTCATGTCTTGGAAAACCTGGTTAAAATTCAGTCCCTCACAATACCCACCCCTTTGGGGCAGTTAGTTCCCTATTCCCCTGCTATCCATGTCTCCCCCTTCCCTTTTAGTTGGCTACTGATAGTAGGTTATAAAAGAGTATGATTTCCATGCCTTTTACTCATTATTTTTGATCACTTGCTTTGGGGAAAGCCAGTTGCCATGTTAAGATGTGGATGTGATGAGGAACTAAGGCCTCCCATCAACAGCACTGTCCAAACAGATCCTTTTGTGCTAGTGAAACATGCCGATAGCTTCAACTTCATGAGGGACCCTGAGCTTTGCTACTCCTGGATTTCTGACTCTGAACAACCAAAGGAGATAATAAACATTTGTCATTTTAAATTGCTACAGCTTGCAAGTGATTTGTTTCTCAGTAACCGAAGCATATGTACGAAGCTTGCACAAGACAGGACACGCAACTTGCAAGTGAATTGGACAACGGACTTCAGATTCCCAGACCCAGTGCCCTCTCCAGCACTCCCTGCAGCCTGAGCCAAGATTGGCTTTGTCCTTCAGGTGGTGGTTCAGCAGTATGTCAGCAAAGGGGAAGCTGTGGAAAAGAGGAGGAGTGCAGAGAAGACTCTCAATAAATAAGTGGAAAGATGAGGGGAAAAGTGTGGCTGAAACCACAGGTCAAATGCCACAGCTACTGGCTACTGCTGCGGCTCCAAGGTGACAGCTATCTGCCTGGATGCTTAGGCTGTGTCTGTGATTAGAGCTGGAGCTTTGTGGCAGGGCCACAACACGCCCCGAGGCTGTGGCTCTTCCCAGGAAGATCATGTAAATCTGAAACCACTGACTAGTCAGATTAAACGCCTGCTCTCATCAGCCTTGCTGGCCCTCGTCTACTCTCCCCAAGCCATCCCCACTTTGCAGTTCTCACAGTCTGGCCAGCAAGTGCTCCTGAAGAGCCTTTCATCATCACCTATGTGCAAGGCTCTGGGCTAAACATCTGTTTTAGTCCTTCCTTAGAAGAAATCGGAGAAGCATGCACTTATGTCGGACATACTTGTGTCCATGGTTGTGGAGGTTATTCTGACTCATAGTGACCTTACAGGACAGACTAGATCTGTTCCCGTGGGTTTCTGGGAATGTCAGATTTCATGGGAGCAGACGGTTTTGTCTTTCTCCTGTGGGACGTTTGGGAGATTTCAACCACTGACCTTACGGTCCAGTACTTAACCCATGGAGTCACCATGCTCCTTTACTTATTTTACAGCAGAAAACAAAAGTCTGGTCTGTTCTTCCCTTTCTCCCTTCAAGCTCTCAGCCCACACTCCATACCAGGCTCTGCTGATAGATGTGGAAGAGGCTTCAAAGAGACTGCTCTTTTCAACTTCTATCGATGTGAAACAAAACAATTGCCATCTTGATCTTTTGATGTGTTCACTTCAATGACATGAGTTATATCCATCGTGTTGTGCAACTGTCTATCCGTTCCCCACTGTTTCCATTACCCGTAACAGGGGGTCCAGGGAGGCCAGGCATAGGGCCTGGCACAGTTGGTGGGACCAGATCTGACTCTTTAAAGTAAGACACATACCTGGATACTTATGCCGAGTCTGCAGACTTTAAAATGTTATCAATTAAATTTAAATCAATTATCAAAATTTGGGAATTGGTCAATTATCCATGTGCTTGGGCTGTTGGTGGATGGCCTTTGTCTTCTAATTCTGAGGACATCTTTATAACCACCTGCTACTGAGCTGAGTCCTCTGACTCAGGGGACAGCTGACCTTCATCGGGCTTTCGGGGGCTGATTTCATGAATGTGGGTTGCCAGTCCCTCCTTCCAAGGTCCCTCTGGCGGACTTGAACCTCCTACCTTTCAATTAGCAGCAGGGCACAGAGGAGGACTGCCTCAGAGAGTGTCTTTTCTCCCTCCAGGTTGCTAGTGGGTTCGACCGCTCACCTTTCACATACCAGCTGACTGCTGGAAGCTTCATGCCACCGCGGCCCCTTCTGCGCTCATGAGTGGGTAGGACACGACTAAAGAAATGAGGCAGGAAAGGATTTGGCGGTTTCTCTGCGGTCTGCAGGGTTGGATGGCTGCTTCTCTGTACATGCACTTCCACCCTGGGTCTCAGTTTTCCAATGTAGAGCAGAGCTTCAGTTTGAGGGCTTCCCAGGCCCCTGTGGCGCGTAGGAGAGGGCTGGCCTTTTCAGTCTGCGGCAGTCATCTCACAGGACTGAGTCATGTGAGGCAGTGCCTCTACCATGCCATCTCCTGAGCTTGTGGAGAAGCGAGGGCGTTTGTGCAGGTTGGGTTCTGCCCTCCTCAGCAGGGACGGAGCTTTCCTCTGGACAGAGAAGAAAGGGGCTTCCTAATGCAGTTTTTATTTCCTCCAGGGTGAAGCCTTATAAAAGAATGGCAGGCTCCTCTGAACACGGAGGGAAATGAATAGGGGCCCAACCACCTCAGCCTTTGGCAGGGGCAGGCGGCTCCTCGGCTTCGGAAGCACCTTCTGCATCACACTTTCCTTGCCCCGCTGCCTGCACTGGCGGAGACTTCCGCACCACACCTTCTACGGTTTCCGTTGCCCTCTCTGGCTGCTTGCTCTCCAGGCCTCTCTACAGCTCAGAAGAATCCTGTCCCTGTCTTAACTTTCCTCTTAAAAACGGCAACTCTTCCCCCCTCGGCCCCTCCCCCAGAGAAACCTAACTTAGTGTTTTAGATTTGATTCGGACTCCTAGCAGCTCTATAAGACAGAGTGGAGCTGGCCCCACGCGTTTCTAAGGCCGTAAATCTCTATGTTACATCTTTTCCCCGAAGAATATATCTTATTTCTGAGGACAACTGGTAGATTCGAATTTTCAGCAAGCGACCCAGTCTTTAATCATGCCACTGCCACCCTTTCTCTAGAGATGGCGAGAGACTCGGGATGAAGAGATGCTCTCACTGAGCAGAGACGTAGCTACGATTCACCCGGGAAGCCGGTCGAGAAGTTCTGCAGAGCGAGACCAAGCGCAGAGCGAAGAGGAGCCGATTTCGACACTGCGCGGACGTGAGCGCCAAGCTCCAGACTTCCTTGATCCTAGTGAGCACTCTCCATCAGACGTCTTTCTTTCCAGACCTCATTTCTTGATTTGGAACCAGAGCCAGCTTTTGGCTGAAAGCAGAGAATGTCAGAAGAATAATTGTGTGTGTTTTATTGAGCATGCACAAACACCCAACTGTGGACTTCATCATAAACTTCTGATGACTCTTTAAAGAATGGGGACTTCAGGCACTCGGTGGGCTCATGAGGAACTTGTGCACAAAGAGGTAGACATTTGTACAGAATAAGGAGATACATAGTCTTCATCATAATTACTCAAGCTGTATGTTGAGCAAATTATGGAGGAAGCTGGACTCTGCAAAAAAAAAAAAAAAGTTGGAGGAGGGTCTATTAACAACCTGTCATATGCAAATCACCCAGCCTTGCTTGCTGAAGTTAAATGCACTTGAAGCACTTATCTGCCAATATCAAAGGCTGCTGTTTTTAGAACTAAGTACGCTTCAATGTAAAGGAAAACAAAAGAAAACAAAGCTTCACACCTGGACTGATACATAGCAACGATATGCTAAACAAAGGAAAGATGAACTTACCAAGGCTTTCATTTTATTTTGATGCATAACAAACACCGGTGGAAGCAGCAATGAAGAAATCCAAAGATATATAGCATTGGGTTCACCACTAGTTTGCCAGATTTGCATGGCTGTGGTGTCTTGCGTGGTGTTGTGGTGCTAGAAGCTATGCCACTCGTTTTTCACATGCCAGCAGGGTCACCCAAGCTGAGTAGTTTGCAACAGAGCTTCCAGACTAAGAATAGACAACGAGGGACTCGGGTCTTCACTTTGTGAACAGCTTTGAAACCTTCTCAGATGCGCAGAATATTGTCTGAGACAGTACAGGAGGATGGGCCTCTTGGATTAGAGGGCACATGAAATGTGATTGAGGAGGAGGTGGAGTTCACTATGGTGACATGAGTCAGGTAAAATCTGTGGGAGAGGCGTCTTCAGCACCTTCACTCGCTGACAGGGAGTGACTCAAGGTAGGCAGAAACAGCTGCAAAAATCTGCTAATGAGAAGAATGTGGAATCTGCTATGCGAGAATGTTGGGATATAGGATCTGGGGTCTTAAAGACTGGAAGATAAACAAGCAGCCATCTAGGTGGGAAGCAACAAAACCCACACGGGAGAAGCAAACCATCCTGTGTGATCATGAGGTGTCAATATGATCAGGTATCAAGCATCAGAAGATTCATAACGAACATATCAATGTGAAGAAGGGGAGTGGGCAGAGTAGAGAATCAAAGCCCATCTGCAGACAATTGGGCATCCCTCACAGAAGGGTCACAAGGAAGAGATGAACTAGCCAGGGTGCAGTATAACACTGACAGAACATACAGTATTCTTCTCATTCTTTACCTCCCCCCCCATACCATCATGACTCTTAATTCTAACTTTCAATTCTTGCTAGACCAGACATGTACACTGATACAGATAAGAGCTCTTGACACACAGAATCCAGAATAGATAAACCCCTCCGGACTAATAATTGGAGTAGAGATACCATGAGGGTAAGGGGAAGGTGAGGGGAGAAAGGGGGTACCAGTTACAATAATTGATGTATAACCCCCCCAACAATTGGGGAACAAACAACAGAAACATGGATGAAGGGAGACAGTGGCCTGTGTAAGATATGGAAATAATATTAATTTTGTAAATTATGAAGGGTTCACAAGGGGAGGGAGGGAAAAATGAGGAGCTGACCCCATGGGGTCAAGTAGAAAGAAAATTGTTTTGAAAAAGATGATGGAAACATATGTACAAAGGTGCTTGACACAATGGATGTATGGATTGTTATAAGATCTGTAAGTGCCCTCAATGAAATTATTTTTAAACAAGAGAGAATCTTGGAAATTTGGAAGTCATCAAAAATGAAATAGAACACATTAAGATAAAAATTCTAGACATAAATCAGCTGAAAATGGACTGGTATTGGCCTTTTTGAATCAGAATTCAAAATCATATGATTAACTATGCCTGGAATAACACAATCAAGGTAAATGGCCTGCATGCATTCTCAAAAGGGACATTGTAAAATCCATCTTGAAGTACAAAGCTGTATGTGATAGGATTATATCTATGCCCCTTCAAGAATATCCAATCAATGCAATCATTGTTTAAATTTATGCAGCAACTACAAAAGCTAGTGATCAAGAATTCCAACAAAGTTTTCAGTCAAAAATTGATGACTACAAATGTAGCATGAGAATATGGAGAAGCTCAATGCTAAGCCAGGAGTCAACTATGGAATAGACCATCAAGAGCTCATATGTATATTTAGGATGAAACTGAAGAAAATGAAAAGAAGTCCATGAGAGCCAAAATGCAACCTTGAGTCTATCCCACCTAAATTTGGAAATCATTTCTCTTTTAGTCTGGGTAGACTAGAGGAACAAATTCATGGGGACACTCATATGTATGTAAGGGAAAGGTTTATACACAAAAGCAATTGAACATTGAGAAAGCATCCCAGCCCAGTCCAGATCAAGTCCATAAGTCTGATATTAGCCCCTCTGTCTGACAGCAATCTATAAAGTCCTGTTCGTACTCACCAAACACATTCAAGGTTGCCAAAAGCAAGGTTGCCTTTCACAGGTCAGTGGGTAGAAAGTCTTTGGATCACGTGGTGTTGTAAGCATCTCAGCGCTGACCGAGGTCTCCCTGCAACGACTCCAGCTCCCAGGGCTGCATCAGGGTAGGTTCATGTGGCTTGTCTTCAAGAATATCTCGCAGAGAGTCAGTCTTGTCAGTAGAAAGTCTCCAAGCGAGTGAACCGAGAAAGATAGGGTCTCCTACCTCCAAGAAGGAAATTCAAGAATCCTTAGGGATTCTGCCCACACAGAAGTTTCATTGGCTATGACTCACCTCTTCACTCTTAATCCTCACATTGACACCAGATTATGTAACTACCACAATCTCAATAACAGCTCTGACACATTGAACACGAATAACAGAAGACCTGATGATCTTTAAGAGAACATTAAGAACATCACTCGTGAAGAAAGCAAAAAGTCCTTAAAAAGATAGGAAAGAAAGAAAAGATCACAGTGCGTGTCTTTGAAGATTCTGAAATTGCTCTTCATTGTAAAGCAGCTAAAACAAATGAAGAAAGGATGAAGTCGAGGAATTGATTATCATATTTCAAAAGGCAGCCAGAGAAGACAAAGCCAAATGTTTTAATGAAATGACAGAGACCTAGAATTAGAACACCAAAAGGAAGAACATACTCAGCATATGTTAAAATGAAAGAATTCAAGTAAAAAATGAAATTGAATTTCAATCTTAAAGGTTCAATGGGCAAGATATTGAATGAAGAAGGAAGCTACAAAGTACAGTCTCCTTGTACCAAAAACAATCAGTTGACATTCCACCATTTCAGGAGGTAGCAGATGAAAAAGAACCAAGGGTACTAAAGGAAGCTCAAGCTTCACTAAAAGTATTAGCCAAAGATAAGGCTTATGGAATTGGTGGAATACCAACGGAAATGTTTCAACAAGATGATGAAACTCATAGACTCACTCATCTGTGCCTGGAAATTTGAAAGACAGCTTACTTGGCCAACTGATTGGAATAGATTCATATTTGTATTCATTGCAAAGACAGGTGACCCAACAGAATACTGAAACTATATAACAAAAGATGTCACATGCAAGTTAAATTTTGCTGAAGATCATCCAACAACCATTGCAACAGTACAATGACCTTTGGAAACTGCCAGAGGATCAGGGCAGATCGAGAAGAGGCCATAGAAGAAGGGATATCAATGCTGATGTGTGCAATGGCTCAAAGCAGAGAATAACATAAAGGTGCTTACTTGTGTTTTATTAACTATGCCAAAGCATCCAAGTGTGTGAATCATAAAAACCTATGGACAGCCTCGAGGAGAATGGAAATTCTAGAAGACTTGGTTGTGCTAACATGAGACTTGTACATGTATCGAGAGGCAGTTGTTTGACGAGAACAAGGAGATACCAGATGTTTTACAATCAAGAAAGGTGTGCAACAAGGTTGTATCCTCTCACCACAGTTATTCAATCTGTATGCTGAGCAAATCATCAGCGAACCCAGCTTGTACGAAGAAGAAGGCTACATCAGGATTGGAAGAAGGCTTTCCATCAGCCTTTAATATGCAGATGACACAACCTCGCTTGCTGAAAGTGAGGAAGAATGGAAGCACTTGCAGATGAAGAACAAGGACTGCCGTCTTCTTATGGATTACAAGTCTGTGACCAGAGAACCAAAATCCTCACAAGTGGGTCACTAGGGAACATCTCAATTAGTGGAGAAAAGACTGATGCTGTCAGGTGTTGTGCCTGGCTCAGCTTCCCTAGTCAACGCTCATGGAAGCAGCAGTCAACAGGTCAAAAGACAAGCTGCGTCCAGTAACCCTGCTGCCCAAGAGCATTTTAGAATATTGAAATGCAAGGGTGCTACATAAAGGAGGAAGTTGCGTCTGAACCAAGGCAGGCTATTTCCCACTGCCTTCCTTGCATGGAAAAGTCAGACAGTGAATAAAGAAGACTGACGAAGAATTGATGCATTTGAATCGCGCGGCTGGAGAAGAACAGCCAAAGTACCAGGGACAGCTAAAAGGACAAAGCAATGTGTCTTGGAAAATGTATGGACAGAGGGTTCCTTGGCAGCAAGGATGTTAAGATTTTGTCTTACATATTTTGGACATGTTGTCAAGAAAGTCTAGTCCCTGGTGAAATATATCCTGTCTGGTAAAGTAGAGCGGGAGTGAGGGAGGGCAAGGCCCTCTAAGAGACGGACTGCCAGTGTGGCTGCAACACTGGGCTTTGAGAGTGTGAACAATTGTGAGGACAGTACAGGACCAGGGAGTTTCTGTTCTTTTGTGCATTGGCTGGCTAGGAATCACATTGGTAAAGCTGTTGCAAAAGACTTTTTTTTAAAGGGCTAAAATGCAAAGATGGAGACTAAGGTGCTTTTTACCCATGCTGTGATATTTTTAGTTGATATATATATACATATATATATATATAATCATATGAATATATGAAATCTGGGAAATGAATAAGGAAGGCCTAAGAAGAACTAAGGAATTTAGGATAGATATTCCCTCAGGACGAGTGATCGGAGTGGTGATACTGGGAGGGTGGAGGGATGGTGGAATGGAAAGGGGGAACTAATTTCAGGGATCTACATATAACCTCCTCTCTGGGGCATGGCCAACAGGGAAGTGAGTGAAGGGACACATTGGAGAGTGTATGATATGAAATAGCAATTTGTAAATTATTAAAGGCTCATGGGGGGGAGGGAGGAAGGGAAATATGGGAGGTGGAACTGGAGGCCTAAGTGGAGGGAGGATGTTTCGAGAGTGATGATGGCAACAAGTGTGCAAATGAGATGTGCAATTGATGTATGTATGGATCATGAGGGGACGTGTATGAGAACCCAATAAAATGATTCATTTAAAAAAAGGGGGGAGGGGAAAGAGGAGTTCTTTTTAGAGGAACTTATACCAAAGGCTCAAGCGGAAAATGTTTGGAAATGTATGTGGCAACATGAGTGCAAATATGCTTGATACAGAAGATGTACTGAATATTATAATAGCTCTAAGAACCCCCAATAAAGTTCCTGAAAAAAGAAGAACTAAGGACGTTGATTTAGGGAGTTGTTGTAGTATATTGCATAGACCCCAGGCTGCCAGAAGAACCAACAAATCTGTCTTGGAGGAAGTAGATCCAGAATGCTTTTTAGAATTTAGGATGTTAAAGACTTCAAATTTACTTGCCTTAGACATGTCAGGAGGGACTGGACCCTAGAGAAGGATATCATGCTTCGTACATCAGAGAGTCCAGAAAGGAGGAAGACCCTCCGTGAAATGGATGGACACAGTCGCTGCAAAAGTGGACTCAGCAAACATGGAGCAATTGTGAAGACGCAGTGCACAGAGCAGTGTTCCCTTCTGCTGTCCTTGGGGCCTCTCTGCTGCGGGACCTCCTCAATAGCCCCTAACAATGACTCCTCACGGCCTTGACGTGGATTCCAACTCCCAGCAAGCCTGTAGGACGGGGTAGACCTGCCCCTCTGGGTTTCAGAGAGTGCCACTTTCTATGGGAGTAGGAAGTCCCCTCTTTCCTTAAACATGGACTGGTGGTCATGATAAAATGACCACTAGTTTCTGAAGCCTGGCGGTCCTGTTAGATAAGTGTTGGAATGCTAACCACGAGTTCAGTGGTTCAAACCTACCAAATGTTCCGTTGGAGAAAAAGGAGGCTATCTGCTCTCCTAGAGATGAAAACACACCCCTGAAACCCTATACTGGATTACTGTGAGGTAGAATCAATTGGATGGCACTGTTCTTGGTTTATCATGTCTGTGACTCCTGGGAACTCACATCCTGGAAAACACTTGAAAGCTGTTCTATTTATCCCCATGGGGTCACCGTGAGTCAGAATGGACTTGATAGCAACTGGATGGTTTGGTTTCCTATCTATGAGGAGCTTGTGAGTGCTCCTGCATTCAATCCTCACAACCACCTTAGGGATAATATCGCTAGGTTCTGTCAGGTCGAATCAGACTCAAGTGGTGATCCTGGGTGTTACTGAAGAGAAAGGCTTCATAGCGTCTTCTTACCTGTAATCTAGATTACTAGGCATTTCTTCTGCAGTGCCATTGGGTTTGAAGTGCCAAGTTTTAGGATATTAGTTGAGCATGAACCATTTGCTTTAACTAGGGACCTTAGGTGTTATTGATACCCTCATTTTGCAGACTAGGAAACTGAGGTACAGCAAGGTTAGGCAGATTGTCTGAGGTTTTATGAGTAGGAAATGGCAGAGTCTGAATCGGAGGATATTTCAATTTCAGTGTCAACAAGATGACTCCAGATTTGGCTAAAGTTAGGGTATCAACCATGAACCCCTGCCCTCCTTTCTTATCAGTGGGAGCTTGAAAGGGCACGAGAGTTGGACTTCAGAGAGAGGTGGATGAAGAGTAATCTGAGACTGGAAGGTGGAGGGAGGGAGCAGGGTGGAGAAGGAATTCGAGGGGCAGGTCAGACAGAGCCCTCACTAGCAATGGGAGCCTCTGAAGGATTTTCTATGAAGAGTGATCTTTTTCAGATGAAGCTTTTCTCTTTAAAGGAAGAACATTGGTTCCCTCTTCCTTCTTTTTCAGAGAAGCTTATTCCACATATAGAAAGCCGACCCAGCCTCAAAACTCAAATGCTATAACCCTAGTGAAATATTTCCCTGTCTTCTGTTTTCTTTTTGTCCTGAACTGGAGATATAGATTGGGGAGGTAGCATTGGTCAGATAGTGAGGAGGGACACTATTTTATTTCTGAAAAAACAAGCGTTAAGGAAAATAGAGATAGAGTTGAGGGAGGAACAACCAATGTCAGTAAAACACCAGGGGTCAGAAAACTTTTGAGGTAGAACGACCAATCTTGCCCTTCACAACAATTTAAAAATTGTTGGAGAGCCATAAGTATGTTTTCACAAACAATTGACACCACCATTTTCTGAGTGATAGTCTTTAAGAGATTCTCATTTTGTTCCAGAGCCACATGTACATATCCAAGTGGCTGTGTCCGGTCTGAGAGCTGCAGCTTACTGACCCATGGTGTAGCCCACTGAGTTCTACATTTTGAAATATGAAATACCCTTTATGCTTTCAGCATCTATGGCGACTCTGTGTTCCCCAGCCAGGTCCTTGGATGATCTGTGTTCTTTCTGACCTCTGTGTATTTGCACAGCCTGTTTTCTCAGTTAGTCAAAGGTGGGGGCTGCAGAATGGACAGAAGAGCAGAGAGAGGTGAATGGGGATTTGGAGGAAATCCCAAATGATGACAGGTGCCCGATGGACCGACAACAGATGGCGTAACAATACTGATGATGACTATGAATTTTGGAGCCAAGAAGTCCTGAGCTAATGCTGTGTAAAATGAATGTATTCATCATGAAGACTTTCTAAATGGTAAAGTTCTCCAGGCTTGTGGGGCCTGCTTCTTGAACTTGACCTTACCGGTGTCTTCAAACCCTGAAGCATAGTGTACTGACTTTTAATAGGTGTCTCTGAGCTGCCACAACTTCCAGATTGAGGTGACATTTAGAGAAGAGTTCGGAGCCATTCTGCTTATCTGGCAAAGGATTTGCAGCAAACTACATTCCAGAATGGCCCCTGTGGCATGTCCTGGGAGCCTGCAAGCTGGGAAAAGAAAGTTAGGTGTGAGGATGTGCAGCAGCCCAATTAACATATATGTTGGATCAAGTGCATGTGATTCTTAGTATCTTTAGTATAAGGAGTCCTGGTGGCATCATGAGTTAGATATTGGGATGGTCACCAAAAGGTTCATGATTCAAACCCATCAGCCACCAGTGGAAGAAAGAGAAGCCTGGCAACCTCTGCAAAGAGTTGTAGACATGGAGATTGATGGGAGCAGTTCTACTCGATCCTGCATGGTCTCTCTGAGTTGGAAAGACTCAACAGCAGACCTCTTGATTTGGAGTTTTATTTTGGTTTCTGTAGGAAAAAAAAGGCTCAAATGAATGCAGGTGCATTAAGCTTAAGACAAAATAAACCACCTATCAATTGAGAAATTGATCCATTTAAAATTTGTTCCAGTTTTCATTACTTTCTATTGTCTTTTCAATTCAGGGTTTTCCCTGTTTTATTTTGTTATGGGTCTTTTTTCTTCTTTTTTTGTTCTATGTTTTTCTTTATATGAAATACAGAATATGTAAGTCTATAGAGACAGTAGCTGCCTCAAAATTTCTTAAAATCTTAAGAAATTAAGTCAGGGGAGGTTGGGGGCGGGGGAAACAAGGAATTAATAAGAACGAGTATAGGAAAGAAGAAACTGCTCTAAAAAACATTGTAATGGTGATAGCACAACTCTCATCTTTTTAAAATATGCTTAAACTACTGAATTGCATAATGTGTGAATCCTATGTCAATAAAATTAATAAAAATAAAATTTTAAAGCCTTTTTGATGATGTAAATCAAATAAGGAAGACCAGAGAAGAGCTGGTGTGTTTGAATTGTGGGTTTGGTGAAGAATGTTGAAAGTATCATGGATGACTAAAGGCACCAACGGGTCTGTCTTGGAAGAAATATGGTTAAAGTGTCCCTTGGAGGCAATGAAATGAAACTTCACCTTATGTACTTTGGACACGTTCTTGGGAAAGACCATTTCTTGGAGAAGGACATCATGCTTGGTAAGGGGGAGGGGCATCAAAAGAGAGGAAAGGCTTCAAAAAGATGGACTGACACCACCACGGCAACAATGGACACAAACCTAGAAAGCATTGGGAAGATGGCCCAGGATGGAACCAGGGTTCATTCTCTTGTGCATTGGGTCATTCTGGGTTGGAATCAACTTGATGGCATCCTGGTGGCATCGTGAACAACGACAACAAGAACAACACTGCACATGCAACACGTGAGAGTGGTATGGATGAAGGATTTATTGAGAGCGGAGGTTGGTTCAATAGTATCAAAAGGAAGATAAATTTGTACTTCACTAAATGGTAAGTTCCAATTGCTTACAAGTCAGAAATTCATACCATACAGCCTGCCTATATTTTGGGAAGGGTTTGCTTTTGTGACTGCTTTCTGAGTAAACTGTAGGAAAATCCTTGTTCTTGGCCTCCTGATAAGTCCAAAGTCTGAATTTGAACTTCAAACCCCTGGACCAGTGCATTCAAAACAGTGCATACTTTTCCTTGTCTGCATTTATTGCCCTTACCTCCGATGCGATTGTTGATTGTCTCCCCATTGTTTCTGTCTCACAGAGACCCTATGTGCCACAGAAGGAGACTCTGCCCTCTCTGGTGCAAACATCCTGCTTGCAGCCCGTGTCAGTTGTCTCCCACCATATCTTCCGTGCTTTCCAACACGAAGGACTATCTTCCCAGCTT
>PVJH01028832.1:0-26641 GCA_004026705.1 Nesogale talazaci | reverse complement strand
TTATCTCACACATGTTCTAACCTTGAGCAGGGAGGCTCAGGGTTGTGTTGGAAGCCACTGTCAAAAGGAAAGTGGGTACCATGTTGTATTATATGATGCAGCCTCCTCGTACTTCCTGAGCATCTTCACTCCACCCTGGCCTTACTGCCTGGTGCTATAATTCTCCGTGGATGTATATATTCTCCATCGACTTGGAGATCCTTTTAAACCATGGTAACCACAGAACTTACAAAGGAAGCATTCAGTCACTGAGTGGGGGAAAAACAGCCCTTGGTTTCAGTGAATCATTGGGTTCAAGGTTGATCAAGAAGTATTTAATTTTTGTTCATGCAATTGAAAGCACTTATGTAATGCAATGGTTCAGAATTTTGCCTTTGTAAACAGAATATATTAGGTATAAATTGAACTCAATCTGTTCAGTTCTATGGATTGCCATTCCCAAAATCACTTATTGCTCTCCAATTTTACAGTTTTAAGCACAAAGAGTATTTAATGTTATATTGAATGTCCTCTTCCTTATTCATCTTTAAAAGTTATTTGATTTGATTTTTACTATGAATTGATTTTTGGCTACATGTTTTCAAAAGTAAAAGTATTAAATACTACACATTTTAAAATTTCCCATATGTCTGTTGTCCCAACTATTCAGTTCACGTTCCCTAAACAAGTCTTCGAACAACCTCAGTCTCACTGCCATAGAGTTGGTTTCCACTTATAGCTATTCTATAAGATAGATTAGAACTGCCTCTTTGGCTTGCTAAGACTGGAGCTCTGGTAGCATAGAGGTTATTCACTGATCTATAATCTGAAAGGTCAGCAGTTCAAAACCACCAGCCACTCCTCTTCAGGAGATAGATGCCACTTTCTATTTCCCTAAAGAGTTACTAGAGTTGGAAACTCACGGAGCAGATGTACTTTGTCCTATAGATTCACTATCAACATCAGCTTACTGGCAGTGAGATTGTTGGCTTTTAAAAAAGCTTTACAGACACAGAATGCCTCATCTTTCTCCCTCAGGACTCCTGGTAGGTTCAAACCCGGGACCTTGTGATTTACAGCCCAGTGCAAAATTCCCTACATCATTGAATAAAGGAGGCTGAAAGAGAATTGAAGTATTTTAGTTCTGGTGCTGGAAAAGAATATTGAAGTTATGCTGGCAGAAGAGCAAACAAATCTGTCTTGGCAGAAGGATAGCCAGAATGCTTCTTGCAAGTGAGGAACTTGAGACTTTGTCTCATGTCATCTTCTCAAGAGATGTTGCACTCTGGAGAAGGGCGCCATGCTTAGTAACATGGAGGAGTAACGAAAAAGAGGAAGGCCCATGGTGAGGCGGATGGTCACAGTGTCTGCAACGATGGACTCAAACACAAAAATTGTGAGAACACATAAGACCAGGAAAAGTTTTTTCTGTTGTACATAGAGTCACTATCTTTTAGAACAGACTAGAAAACACCCAACAACCACAAGTAAGCCTTTTCATTAAATTCTCAAGTGTCACTCTGGAGATATTTTATCGACATATATATATGTACATGTATCTCCCTTTTAAAAGCTCCATACATTATAACACATACATTGTTCTAATTTTTTATTGTTTTTTTAATCAGTGATCTTCCTATTATAAAATATTGCAAGCTCTTTGGCTTCTTCATCTTTTGAAGTGGTGCAGTATTCTGTTATACGACTATCTATAATTTTCATTTTCCTAGTAGTAGGCATTTGAGTTATGTCCAATATTTTTCTAATGTATAAATGGTACTGCAACAAATAATATTTGTTTATTTGCTATCATATCTGGATGCACATATATGACAAATTGAATTTTTAAAGAAATGGAACTACATGGGCCAGAGTTATGTGCACTTATAAATTGATAAATGGTTCTCCTTGGAGATTTAACTGATTTAGACCTTCTTTAGCAAAATATGGCCATGCCTATTTCCACACACCTTCATTAGTATCTTCCACTGCCGTCGAATGGATTTCAACGCATAAAATTCATATGTGGAGTTTCCAAGGGGAACAACATTTAAAGGAGCAGACAGCCTCACCTTTCTCACCAGGGCAGTGGGAGGATTTGGATCACACCTGGTGGACCGCAAGCAGGCTGATACCTACCTGACAGCACCACCAGGGTTTTCAATGTATAGCGTATCTCAACATTTCTAGGTCTTTTTCAATCTGACAGCTGAACAAATATCAACTTTTTCTTTTGTGAGTGATACTGGCATTGTAAAATAGAATAAACAAAATATTTTCCAAATACACTCTGCTCAATTTTCTATCTGGTTGCTTTTCTCTTCCTTGAGAATCTGTGTCTATTTTGCCTGTACAGAGTTCTTTTACATAAAGGGAAATTAGTTCTCTGTCAGAGAAGTTGTGAGCATCCCCCATCCCCTCTCTGACCAGTGAGTTTTTCTTTATTTTTCTTTGTATATTGTCAGTTTTCTTTTAAGGATTTGAGATTTGTGCCTGAGTTGAAAGGTCTTCCTTTTCCTCATGTTAAAAAGAAAATTGGATGTGGTTTGTTAGAAGATGTCAGTAGTTTTATTTTGACATCTAAATCTTTGTTTTGTTTTGGGAGGGGGGCATCACTGACCTCTGGTGGTGGGAGTAAGAGGCCTAGCCTTTGCTCCTGTGGAGCTGCTGCTGGAATTGAACCTCCATCCCAGTGGGCCGCAGTCTGGCGCACAACCACTATGCCACCAGGGCTCAGCTCGACATCTAAATTTTTGATGTACTTAAAATTATCTTTGGCTTATTAGGAACAAACCTAGGGTCTGCTTTATTGAATTCTTGGTGGCTTTTTAGTTGTAATCACATAATATTTCAATAAACTGAGGTTTTTGCTACTAATTTGAGAGTTTATCATTACAATATCATGAAATCCCTGACATATTGGGGTCTATTTTCAACTTTTTTGTTCAGTTCTATTGGCTTCTTAGTTATTAATGTGCTGGCACTATATGACTTTAAGTATTAAATTATTTTAAGATTTCTTGTGGCTGTGTATTTCTGAGTATTCTTTCTTTTCAGATTTTTCTGCCTACTCTTCTTATTTAGACTCGCAGACCAAGTACATATCTGAAGTTATTTTAGTCAGTATGTGTACATTGAGTGCCAGTTTTGTTTTGAGAATTGATTTGGATTCTTTTCTGGAAGGAAACCTAGGATGTATAAAACCCCGGAGCAGACCTCAAAAACAAGCACATGCAGTGTAGGTGAAGCAAATTATTTAATGTAACCAAAGTCTCTAACTCACACCAGGTACCCTATTCCTACATTGGTATGGTAAGAAAGTGAGTGGAGTTACTGATAGTATTCACCTGTCACTGTGAACTGGATGTCTCTGGAATTCCATCCTTCTGTGCATAAAATGAGCCATCTGAAAAGTAGGAGAAGGGATCTCCTAACTTCAACAGCCAAGACTGGTATGCATCCTCTGAAATCAAGATCCTTGTGTAGTGAACGTCTTCCATCTGGAAGACAGCGAAACCATCAGAAAAGTAGCAGCAGAACCAGAAGCCAGAGCATGGAACAGAGTGATGGACTTCCCAACCTATGGAGCAAGGGAAGCCGAATACTTTTGCACCTTCCAGAGGCTGGCTTGCGGAAGTGAGGTGCCTCTGGGCATTTAATTGGGGAAGTTGGGCTTGCTAACCCACAAAAGTGAAGGGTTAGTGCCTTTGGGCTGAGGCTGACTGCATGGATTGCCTCCGGAAATTAAAGCTGGAGCTGAATGCCGTATGTTGAAGCTTACTGCAGAGTACTATGACCCTTTGGGCATTTAGCAGCAGACCTGAAAGAACTTTATAACATTTCCTGACAAATAACTGAATCCTGAATATTTCTCACTGGTATTACAGCTTCTTAACTTCCTTAGTAAACCATTTAACTATGAATTTTGTCTGTGAGTTCTGTGTAGCCATTGCAATGGATATTAGAACCTAGAGAGGAAATGGAGAATGCAAACTTTGACTCCCACTCTGAACGTGCCCAAACCAAATCAAGCTCACTGTCATTTTGTCGATGCTGACTCGAGTTCAGAGTAGAACTGCTCACGTGTGTTTCTGAGAATGTCACTGATTATGGGAGTGAAAATCCCCTTCTTTCTTCCAAAGACTGGCTGGTGGCTTCTTATTGCTGATCTTGCAGATCTTATCCCAATGGATAGCCACTCTGTTATGGGGGCCCCACACAAAAGAGGATAGGACAGATGCGGCTGAGATCCTTGTATCCCTGTACTGTATGAACTAAGGCCATTGAGCTGTAAGGAATAATTAGGGCCCTTCTCGTCATCACTCCTTATGTGATACCATTATTGACTTCGTGCTTATGGTTCCAATCCCATTGTGGAGGAGGTTTCCTACAGTGCTGACACGAGCAATCCTCCTGTAGCTCTCTGAGACTATGTCGGTTTAGGGGAGTAGAAAGTCCAGTCTTTCTCTTGGGTTGCTGCTGGTGGTTTCAAAGTGCAGCACGTGCGGATTGCAGCCCAGCCCATAACCACTACACCACCAGGGCTCCATGAGGGTATCTTAAGACTCGGTTTTACTAAAAAGTGAAACTTAAGACACTATCATTTTCTTTCATTGGTGGCTTGGTTGGCTAAAAGAACCATACCTCCATGAAAACCATTCCCTGGTATGCAAGAGTCATCTGAGATCCATTTGGAAGAGCATGTCTGATATCTCTGTCTGCTGTGGCAGGTGCTCCTGAGAACAGATTCTCCAGAGACTGTGGTACAAGGACACAGGAGAGTGACATTAGACTGTGGGGTACTTTCTCCTTATCCTGCTGAAATAACAGGACTGTGAGCTTGAGCAACAGGTGGGCTGACATCCTGGTCCTTGGAGGCAAAGGCCAAAGGACCATGTGGCTAAGTGGCTGAGGACTGGACCAGAGAGACTTGGCTGCTGACTGAAGAGAGATGTTGCTGTGGACCAATACATAACGGTATCCTTCCTGTCTGCTGACCTTGACTGGTGGTACCTATTCACTTCCCTAAGAAGCTGAAGCTCATTGGCCTTGAGTCCGTTCCAGCTCACAGCAACTCTATAGGACCAGGCAGAACTGCTCCTGTGGATTGCAGAGACTGACTCTTTACGGGAGTAGAATATCCGTCTTTCTCCCACAGAAAGATTGGTGGCTTTGAACTACTGATCATGCATATAGCAGTGAGATGTGTAATCACTACACCACTGGGGTTCCTAAGTTCCCTGATAAACCCTCTTAATTGTGAGTATTGTGGGTTCTGTGTGGAAATTGCACTGAATTATCAAACCCAGCTTTGAAGTAGAGTTCCATGGGGGGATTAGGTGGTGTCATAAAGCAGGATAGAGGGTGAAGCCATGTCAGATTGGACCCCTGCCTCATGGCAATAGGGAAGCCAGAGGAGCTCAGAAATAGCCATCTTCCGTGATGCTTATGGCAGTCATGTACCAGGCTCCTCCCTCTAAACTCCACACTACTCTTGAATTATGCTGTCAATTTTAACTTGGACATAGCTTGACATTTATTGCATTTAGGTTATCTGAGTGAGGAAATAACATTGTAGGGGGATAGGGTGGGGCTTATCTGACATCTTTTGGCTACATAAAGGAGAAAGAAAATCCCACTTTATACCAGCCCAAGTTGGATTGCCACAAGACAGAGGTCAGACACACTTTGACTCTCTCTCCTTCTATTCTGACACCAACTGTTTCTCCCAAATTGTGTTTGTCCATCACATTATTCCTCTACTGGAGTCATTAATCCTCCACACATGGCCAAAGAGATAGACTTCATAGACAATACTCAAGGTTAAGGAAGGAAAGATGTTAGAGAAGTTACAGGTTACCACAAGTCAGGATAAGAAAATATTTAGGATACAGTCATTATTCCACAGCATGATCTCTCCTAAGGCAGCAACCAGATTTCTCTCTGATTCTCAACCTCTGACTCAGACGGTGGTTAAAAGTTCCATGTTAGGCCTGTAGCCTTTAGAATTCTAGAAAAGATCATTTTTATCCAGCTCTAGAATTAAAGTAGATTATATGTCCTTTTTTTCACCCTTTTCTTATTAGTATAAATGTAAAAGTAAATATGGAGATGGATTCATAACAATGGTGCTGTGGTTGGCCGGTGATTTACAAAGTTGGCAGTTCAAACCCACTGGTGGTTCTGTGTGAGAAAAACTGAACCTTTAGTCAGACTTTTCCCCCGGCGACTTAGAAACAGTTTTCTTTCCATCTTAGCTGTAATATAAAATTTCCTACATCCATTTTAAGCAATAGTAACTAAGATAACCATTAAACAAAGAGTGTGGTCCAATTTAAACCCTCTCCTGAAGTCAGAATCTTTTTCTAAACCTCTTTGTTAGCAGGAATGCACTCCAAAGGGGACCACAGTCAAAGTGTATGAAATCCAGAATTATTATATATCTCATGAAAGATTGTGGCTAGAAGGGCCATATTAATTGAGTATACCTCATATAGACCAGTGGTTCTCAACCTTCCTAATGCTGCAACCTTTTAATACAGTTCATCATGTGGCGACTTCCCCAACCATAAAATTATTTTCATTGATACTTCCTAACTATAATTTTGCTGCTGTTATGAGTCGGGTAATCCCTGTGAAAGAGTCATTTAACCCCCAAAAGGGATCGTGGCCCACAAATTGAGAACTGCTGACATAGATTATAAAAAGTATTTTCAGTTCAGTTATATTGCAATACCTGATTTTGTGTAAGTTGCTGAATAATCTTATGGTACTTAGAATGGTTAAGTGTATTAGCTTATCTCTAAATCTGATAACATTCAGATTTCTGTCAGTTCGTTGAATTGAAGTGTTTTGTTATAATGCTGGAAGCTATGTCACTTATACTCCAAATAACAAATGTATGCTACCCATTGTGAACAAATTTCAATAACGCTTTCAGAGTAAGATTGACTAGAAAGTCCGCTTCTAAGGGATTAGCCACTGCAAATCTTCTGACTAGCAGTGGAGCCTTGTCAGTTAGAGTGCCTTAAGAAGAGCCCCTTTGTTGGAAAACACTCATAATACTCCCAGGGAAGAGCTATCTTCTCAAAACAGAGTGAACCTTAGTGATGTGGATGGAGACAAGCTTTAGAGACTTTCATAGCTGATGGAGAATGAGTCAAAATGAGAAACACGAGTTGCAAACATTCATTAAAAATCAAAACATGAAGTGTACTAAGTATAAATCTAAGAAAATTGGAAGTTGTAAAAAATGAAATAGGATTAACAGAGATCTATATCTTAGGCATTAGTTAACTGAAATAAACAGGTACTGGCCATTTTGAATCAATCATATGATTGAATATGATGGTATGATTCATTCAAGAGGAAGGACATTACATCCATCATCAAAAAGAATATTTCATGACCTGTTGTGAAGTATAATGTTGTCCTACAAGAATACTGGTTGATACTGGTCTATACTTTAAATTTACATATCAACCACTAAAGAGTTATGAAGAAATTGGAAGCATTCTATCAAATGATTCAAATTTATCACACATATAGATTATGATGTATTGATAAGTATTGATGATTAGAAACAAAGAGATGGTAGTTGGAAAAGAGGGCCTTGGTGATACAAACAAAATTGGAGTATATATGATAGAATTTTGTAAATACAATGACTTCTTCCTTGCAAATACTTTTTTTTTCAACAACACGTGGCCCTCACCATATAGAATGCAATGAAACCAAATTGACTACATATGTGTGAAGATTTCATGTCAAAGTTCAAGGTCAGCTGCCAAAAAAAGATTGGGGGCTGACAGTGGAACAGATCATTAGTTGCTCATATACAAGTTCAAGTTAAAGAAAAAAATTTAAAGTTCCATAAGAGTCAAAATATAACCTTGAACATATCCTACATAATTTAGCAAACATCTCAAGAACAGATTTGATGCACTGAACACTAGCAACAGAAAACTTAACAAGCTTTAGGATTTAAAAAAAAACAAGCTTTAGGATTATACCAATAACTTACACTAAGAAAGCTAAAAGCCAGTAAAAAAGCATGAAAAAAGAAATGATCAAAGCTGACAGAAGAGACTGAAACTTTTTCTCAATTGTAAAGGGAAAAAAACAAATGTAATAAATGATTAATTCAAAAAGATGAGCAGAAAATTTCAAAGGGCAGTTTAAGGAGACAAAGTTCAGTGTAATAATGAAATGTGCAGAGATCTGAAATTAACCAAAAACTCGGAAAATGTTCAACATATCTCAGGCTTAAAGAACTGAAGAAAACATTCAAGCCTTGAGATGGAAGGAATACACAGTTTTACTCTACCAAAAGGAAAACATTCAGCCATTTGAAGAGGTTGCCTAAGATCATGAGACAGTGCTATTAAATGCAGGAGTTCAACCTGCACTGAAGCTTTAGTGAAAAACAAGACTCCATGAATGCTAATTAAAGTATTTCAACAAGCTCATTAAGCACTGGGAGTGTTAACTCATCTGTGCCAAGAAATCTGTAAGAGAGCTATCTTGCCAACTGGTTGGAAGTGATTGATGCTTGTGTGCTTTCTAAAGAATGGTGACCAATATAATTAATATACATGCAAGTAAATTTCTGCTGAAGATAATTCTAAAATGGATTTAGCAGTACACTAGTAAGAATCTGCCAGAAATTCAAGTCAGATTCAGAAGAAAATATGGCATGAGGGATACTGATATTGATGTCAAATAGATCATGGCTAAAAGTGGAGAATTCAAGAAAGATGCTTAGCTGTTTAATCAATGCATTACAACAAAATATAGTTAGCATTGAGAACAATGGGAATTCTAGAACACTTCACTATGCCCATAGGGAATTTGTTCCAAGAGGCACTTCTACTTTGTCTTACAGCATCTCTATGAATTTGAGTCAACCAGATAAGAAGCAAGTATTTTGAGGGATCTGTCATTTCCTTTGCTTAACATGTCATTCTCCTATCTGTTTATACAACTAGCTCTTGTCTTACCCCGACTTAAATAGCACTTTTCTACAGGTCTTCCCTGATCACGCCATCTGCTGTCATATCCAATTTCTTGTTCTCTATATCATTACTTGTTTGTTTTCTTCATAGTATCCCGAAAGACTTAATTACTTGACAAAATGTCTCTTTGACTTTTGTTCCATGGCACAGACCATGTGTCTCTTCTAAATCTCATTACATGGCTTTTACCTAGCACTCAAAAAGAAAACCAGACTCACTGCCATCTGGTCAGTGCTGACTCCTAGTGATCCTTTGGGACAGACTAGAAGTGCCCCTGAGAGTTCCAGACTGTAACTGATTACTGAACTAGAAAACCCCACTGTTCTCCCTTGGAGTGGCTGGTGGTTTTGAACTTCAGACCTTACATATTGCAGCCGGTGCATAACCATGATGCCAGCATGGTTTCTTATCTCTAGCACAGTGCGTAGCAAACAGTGAGGATTTAGTACCCCAGATATTTATTACATAAAACATGAGTGAAGATAAGCAATTGAGGATGAGTTTTGTTCAGACCAAAGAAATATTCCATCCTCTTCCCTAAGTTCTTTGAAAAAATAAACAAAAGTATCTTTCTAACTGTCAATTAAAACCCCTAATTGTTAAAAACAACGAATAATTTTTCCCAAGGGAAGTCATAAAAAGTACTGTTATTAGAGTTTCCTTTTGAAGTGTAAAATATGGTGTTTAAGTGATTTAGCATTTAATAGAATATGTTCTTTATAAATTTGAAAAGATCATACATTTTAGTGAGATTATATATTGATTTTCACTTATTCACTGAGCACATTACTTTAAAAATTAGAATATATCTAGCAATTATGGTGGTATTTAATAATAGCTAATAAGTAGTTCATTTAGTAAGCATTTATTATGTTCAGCTAGTTAGTATATCAGAAATAGGTTCAATTGTTTGTTTTTACTATTTAAACTCATTCAATTCTGGGGATCATAACAAACTATGGGTAACATGGAAAAAAGTAGGAATCCTTGAGCTTATGAGCCCTGAACACAGACCAAGAGGCGGTTGTTAGAGTAGAATCAGTAGATATTGCATGCTTTAAAATCAGGAAAGGCTTGTATCCTTTCCCGCTACTTGTTCAATCTGTATGGGTAGCAAATAGTCCAAGAAGCTAGACTTGATGATATAAACTTGTTTGCTAAAAGCTAAGAGGATTTAATGTTTACCGATATGATCAGACTATAGTCGTTAGTGTGGATTATGACAATGCAGAGAAAGTCAACATTCTCACAACTACAGCATTACACAACATTATGATAAGCAAAGAAAAGACTGCCATTTTTAAGGGTTTCGATTTACTTGCATCTACAATTAAATGTCATGAAAATACCGCCCAAGAAACCAAAGAACCAATCATGTTAGGCAAATCTGCCCTATTTTAAGACCTTCTTACTGTGTTAAAGAAAAGAAATGTTATTTTAAGAACTAAGGTGTACCTGACCAAAGTCATAGTATTTTCACTTGCCTCATTTACATATGAAAGCTAGACGATAAGAAAGATCTGAGACTGATACCTTTGCATTATAGGAATGACAATGAATATTGAAAACACTATGAAATCACAGAAAACCAAACAAATCTGTTTTAGATTTTCAGCCAGAAGGTTCCTGAGAACCAAGGATGATTAGACTTTGTCTCATGTCCTTTAGATGGATTATCAAGTGAGACAAATCCCTAGGGAAGCATCAGCTTGCCACAGGAGAGGGTCAGCAAAAAAATTAAAAAAAAAAGAGGAAGACACACTTTTCTTTTGTTTGTGGATGAAGGGAAACAGCAGTTGGCATACAATATGAAAGTCATAATAATTTATAATTTATCAAGGGGCTAGTAGAATAGGAGGGGGGAAAGGAAGGTTTAAAAAGAGATACTAAAGACTGAAATAGAAAGTATAAGTTTAGAAAGTGCTGATGGGAAAAATGAACAAATATGCTTGATATAATTGATGTGTGGATTGTTATAAGAGTTGTTAGCACCCCCAATAAAGTGATCTTTAAGAAACAAAACTGAGGAATACTCTCAGTGAGGTGGATTGGCACAGTGGTTGCAACAATGAGCTCTAACAAGACTTGTCACTTGGAATAGGAGAAAACTATCCCAAGAATAACCACAGTTACAGAGAAAAGCTCCCAAATTTCAACAGGATGTGTTGAGTCTTATTCAGTGATCTTAGGATCAGACATCTACCTCAGCAGGTGAGAATGAGCTCACCATGGAAAAGTATACAAGTGAGAGGAATCCCAGCGGGGCCCCAGAAGAGCACTAAGTGTAGGTGTAAGAGGAGAAGGAGGAAACACTGCTTTCCAAAGGAAACCGATCTCTTTCAGAGATGCAAGAGATGACAAAAAGCAATGGGTCACAGAAACCATGGAAAGAGACTTATTTTTATGGAAGAAAAAAATAACCAATGGCAGAAAAGTTAAGGAAGATAACATTTAATATCTTTTAGATAGGATCTCTTTAAGACTGTTTCTGAATAGTTTAGGAAAAGGGATTTATCTAAAGGATATTTTAACTGCACATGGATAGCCATTTGTGAAATTACACATTGCCCCAGGATGTGAAAACCAAAAAGGGCTTTTATAGAGTAAAAGCGAGGGAAGCAATAATCCTAAGTTAGTGACTACAAGTTACATACATCAGTTAATCTACATATATTCTATTGTAGAGGTAGCTTGTATAAGTAGTTTGTAAAAATAAATTACATTTCAAAGGTAGATTGTGCAGAAACATTCTTTCTGAAGGTGACTTAATTTTGCCAGCTTTTTATCCTATCCTCCCTAAATCAGCATAAATTAACCCATTATCATGAAAATTGGCTCAAACACTTCTTACTTTTTTCAGGTTTGTTTGTACAATACAAAATAGTTAGGTATGCATTGTAGGCAAAATCCTCTTCGGTGTCAAGCTCTTAGATTGGGGGGTGGGGGATGGTTTCCACAATCCTCCTTTGATCAGAATTTCTTACTGCATTCACTAATTATATGAGTACCTTTTGCATAGTCTTACTTTTCATATATTGTTTGGATGACTGTGTATTTTGAAGATAAGTCTTCAAAGTCCCAGATACTATCCATGAAAGGGAGCTTGCACCATCTTTTTGCCTTCATCATACCACGACTTCCGTCTCTACTTGATGTATGGATTGATATAAGAGTTGTAAGTGGTGTTTCAGGAATATTGCTAAGAAAAGGACTGAATTAATAAGAGTAATTGGTCAAGAGGGCTATTATACAAGATGGAAACCCAAACTAGTTCTAAAACATATGGATTTTGCATGTTTTTCAAGTACATGAATTTTTACCTAACAAGTGGTGTTGGATGGTGACTATAAACTTGGTCATAGATTTCAGAAAACATTCATTTCCTTCCCTGATAACTATTACACTGATAAAAAGAAGCAGCTCAATCTGTAAAAGAGAACACATCCCCAAAGCAACATTGCTTGGAGTTTTAGGTATGAGACTGTAATTTAAAACAGAAATTGCTAAAATATCTGCATTTTCTTTTCTAGATAGGGATAGAGATCATAGATCTAAAATTCAGGTAAATTTGGTCTCACTGATTGTGATGCCATCAGCTGTAACAGATGCATCATTAGGAATAGAAGTAAAAATTTGGTACTCAGATTATAACACATCAAAGACCGGATATTTTAAAAGGAAGAAGCTAAAAATCAAGCAACCAGATGAATATGAAGGGGTGAGGAAGGAGTTGAAATCCAAAACCCATCTGCCAGTTAACACAGTAAGGACCGGATGTACTCGGGATCCGTCCACAATGCACTAATATATATGAACATCATTTTCTCTAAGAATTTTAAGTATCATTAATAAAACTTTTTTAAAGTAGGTCTATTTGGTGTAGTAGAATGAGACCATTCATTAAAATGTTTAAAATATATTCTATTTTTATAGTTGATGTTTGTTCTGTAGTAATCACATGCTGATGCTAATTTTGAGTCTACTGTTGAAAATCTAAAGCTGCTCTAGAAAAGTTAACTCTATTTGTTCTAATTCCATAACATAGACCTCTTTTTTTTTTTCTGAGGAAAATTTATTTAATAGCAACTTTAAATTTAGATTTATACTTACATTTTCAGTCAGCTATACATTATATGGCTTTTACTTTTATGGCTTTTTTCTAAATCCTTTCACTTTTCTTTCATATTTGTTTTATCTTACCTTCACTAACATGGCACTTCTTTTACTTGCATCCCACAAACATTTATTCCTTTGATTCTATAAGCTTTCTTTTCTTCATATCTTGTTTTGTTTTGTTTTGTGGGGGGCATCACTGCCCTCTGGTGGTAGGAGTAGGAGGCCCAGCCTTTGCTCCTGTGGAACCGCTGCTGGAATTGAACCTCCATCCCAATGGGCCGCAATTCCCTCGCACAACCACTACGCCACCAGGGCTCGGCCTCTTCATATCTTTTGTTTTCTTCAATTTTACGTTCTTTCTAGCTTTCTGGTCCTTTAGATACTTATATGGTTATTTTCTCTTCTACCTTGCTTTTGCTTTTCTCCTGTTTTCCCATGCATTCCTTTTAACATGTCATTGATTCTTTTAATATGTATTATTTCTAGGCAATAGAAACAGAATCACATCAAGTGTGCTTCCACAGAAGACTTCTAGAACTTATTAAATACTATTAAATCTAGTGTGCATTACCTTTTCAATCTTTGTCTATCCAGGCCTTGTGTTTTAAGACAAAACTTCTTTCCTTTTCACTTTTAAAGGAACAAAAAATATTTCTAAGCATATTACCGTTTATACTCATAATAAGCCAAGTTGTTCAACACATTTTAATGTACTCTTTTTGTGGTAGAATTAGGTGCCTTTGCTGATATCCAGGTCAGCTTCTGCTCGAGTATATGCAATACCTTCTTTCTTGCTTTTAAAACCATGCTAAAACTTTTCATTTAGTTCCTTAAGGTGGTCTATCATTATCAATGAATCGGCAAAGTGGAACTCAGCTACAAGTGACAATTTTTAAAAGGTCTACAGTTTACGTCTAATAATAATAATTCCTTAAAGTGAAGGACTTGATAGGAATTAGAAAAATATTCAAAAATAAATAGTCAATTAAAAGAAAACTATAGATATATCATAATGAGTAGTGATTAAATTTATATTCAAGGGGAAACAAAGTGGGTGTTAACAAACCCAGGGACAAGGGAATAACAAGTGACCCAAAATCGGTGGTGAGGAGAGCATAGGAAGCCTGGTAGGGCTTGATCAAGGGCAATATAACCGAGAAGAATTACTGAAACCCAAATGAAGACTGAGCATGATAGTGGGACAAGAGAAAAGTAAAAAGAAATAGAGGAAAGAATAAGGAGGCAGAGGGAGTTTATAGAGGTCTAAATACAGGCATGTCTATATGTAAATATATTTATATATGATGATGGGGACATATAATATGTGCATGTATTGATAGGTTTAGTATTAAGGTAGCAGATGGACATTGGGTCTATACTCCAGTACTGCCATTCCATGATGCTCACCTTCAACAGCATGATTGTTGAAGACAAAGCAGGTGCATAAGCAAATGTAAAGAAAGCTCATGGTGCCTGGCTATCAAAAGTTATAGTAGCTGGGGTCTTAAAGGCTTGAAGATAAACAAGCGGCCATCTAGCTGAGAAGCAACAAAGTCTACATGGAAGAAGCACACCAGCCTGTGTGATCATGAGGACTTGAAGGGATCAGGTATCAGACATCTAAGACCTTACACACACAAAAAAAATCATAGCAATGTAAATGAAGGGGAGTGAGTGTACAGTGGTGACCCAAAGTGAATCTGTAGGCAACTGGACATCCCCTTACAGAATGGTCACAAGGAAAAGATGAGCCAGCTGGATGCAGTGTAGCAATAATGAAATATACAACTTTCCTCTAGTTCTTCAGTGTACGCCCCGGCCCCCTGCCACTATCATGATCCCAGTTCTACCTTACAAATCCAGCTAGACCTAAAGATGTATACTGGTACAGATAGGAACCGGAAATCTAGGACAAATGAACCCCTCAGGACCAATCTAGGACAAATGAGCTCCTCAGGACCAATATTTAGAGTAACTATACCAGAAGGGGAAGGGAAAGGTGGGATAGAAAGGGGGAACCAATCATGAGGATCAGCATATAACCCCCTCCCTGGGCGATGGACAACAGAAAAGTGGGTGAAGGGAGACATCAGACAGTGTAAGACATGAAAAAATAATAATTTATAAGTTATCAAGGTTTTGTGATGGCGGGCGTGAAAGGAGGGGAAAAGTGAGAAGCTGATACCAAGGACTAAAGTAGAAAGAAAATGTTTTCACAATGATGCCAAAAAATGTACAAATGTGCTTGACACGATGGATTGTGATAAGAGTTGTAGGAGACCCCAACAAAATGATTTTAAAAGATAATAATAAATTTATATTCAATGATATAGCATATCTTGAGATGTAATAAAATTTAACATAACCAACAGAATTTTTGCCTTCTACACAGATAACAAACAGTAAACTAAAGAAATAAGACTAGTAAGAGTGACTATATTTTGTTAATGTCTTAACATATTTTATAACTTTTCAAGTTCTATAACTTATTCTGTTGAAACCTTGACTTGCAAATAGCTTGCACAAATAAATGAAACTAACTTTTTAACCTAGTTATTAAATGTACATTTTGTTATCCTATCAAAATTTCAATTTTTTTGATATTAACATTTTAAAAATTATATAAATTAATCTGTTGAATACTTACTTGCAGCAAATAAATTTCTGACTACACCAAATAAGTTTTCTTTAATATAAACTGCAAAAATTTTACTATAAGACTCTTAGAGAGCAATATTTTTAATACTAAGAATTAATGTAACTATTATTCAACCAATGTACCAGGATATCTTTTCTCTAGAGTATGATAAGAAAAGAATCAGTTAATCTTAATTCATTTATATATGTTTAAGTTGACCAATGTATGTTAAAAAGCAAGAGCTAAATTACTTTCCTTCAAACTGACATTTAATAAGTAGTTTAGTCTCTTCCAGTGTTCCAATCTCTTCTGTTGAGCTCACTTTTGAGGCTTTGAAAATCTTTTTAAAAGTTAATTCATGAAAAATAGGATTATAAATAAACAAATTTGAGGAATTTTATTGTTTTTTAAACCCAAATAATTTCATTAGGACATAATGCAGATAACATGTTCATTAGTTAATATATCAAGCTATGCTCCACAATTGCTACCACAATAATTTTCAAAACATTTTATTTCCTCTTCTTACACTCTTAGATATCAGCTTTCCATTACCTCTTTCCTACTTGCCGTATCCCCAAGAAACCTCATTCTAATTTCTATAGATTCACCTTATCTAGGTTTCATATTGATATACTGAAAAATATAAGAGATAGTCAAGATACCAACAATACTAACAATAACTAGATACAACAACACTGCCAACAATTACTAAATACAGCACAAATAATCCCCAAGGTAGAAAAAAGTAAGAAAAAACAAAATATTAAAACACCAGATTAAGCTCTAAGTGTAGCCAAAGGGAGATTAAAGGACAAGATTTTAACCAATTAAGTGAGAGTTTTCAGTTTAAGCTACTATCATTATCTCTTTAATACTCTCTGTCTAATAACCAGGCTATTTCCATCTATCAGTTAGGGTCATAGGGGTATCACTGGAAACTTACTTTCTGTGTGGATCCTGCAAATGTGTTTTGGGTTCCCACTTCATCCATAGCCTTCTGAAACCAGAATTTCCTAATGTAAGCTCTGATGCCCTATTCTCCTTTGGACTTTGATTCTATATTTTTCATTCTTCGGGTCACAGATGTTGGTGTGCTTCTTCCATGTGCACTTAGTTGACTTCTCACTCAGCTTGTTTGAGAAAAGGCTTTTAAGTCCCCAGTCCCTATTCTTTCTGATAGCTAAGCACCATTCAATTTCTTCATCACACTTTGGTTTAGCACCCATGTCTTCATTCCATTCGTGAAAGGAGGTACCAATCAGGGCTATGTCTGTAATAACTAATTGCTCTTAGATTAGAGCTGGGATTAATGGCAAGCCCAAAATTCATTCTTTTTTTTTTTTTTTTTTTTTGCCCAAAATTCATTCTTAAATCTGTTCTCTATCTGCTTCTGTTCTCTTTAGAGATTTGTTTACTATTTTATGGTAGAAAATCTTATCTGTTTTCTCCTTTGAGCACACGGTCCTTCTGTTTATAGTGTCATTGATTTAGCCCATGGTAATGTATTTAAAACAGATATGAGAAAGGGATATTAAGCAAGTGTAGATTAACTACAAATCACAATAACAGATTATTGGCTTGCACAGATCACATCCTTACCTGACTGGAAACTATTTGCACAACAATGAGCGTTGGTGGCTAAGCAAGTAATGTCATACTCTTGTCTGCCTGAATAATGCATGTCTTAATAAATTAGGAAGGACACTGAAATAATCAGTAAATGTTAATTTGAGAATTCTATGCTCTTAGCATAGCTGTCCTCTTTCTTTGCACTCCTTGTAATTTTGACTTCAAGTTCTTGGAGTACAGGTGTGTTTGAGGTGGAGCCCAGTTCACCTAATGGGGTTTCAATATCAAATCCCTCTTATATACCTTGGGAGTATGTTGTGTGTCTCAACAATCCAGAGTTCAATGTTCCAGTATTCTGTGGCTCCTGGCCTTGCTCCTGACCTTGTACAGAAATTTGAATCATTGTGCCCTCTTACGAGCCTAGTACCAGGCATACTTTCCCCTTGGGTTCCATAAAAGTATTGTTATTCATTTTTTCTCCATTAGGATGCTCCCTATTTTTCTACCAACAGAAATGCCCCTATCTTCTTTCCCATCAATAATACTTCACTCCGCTAGGAATGGCTGCTGGTTTGGAGACCTCATCATATTTTTGCATTTCAGCTACCAACTGGTCATCTTCTTTTTCTACACTCTTGGAAATCTAATCTCAGCTGTAATGAGGACTCCTCTTTCAAATTAGTTTTCAAGATCAACATATAGAGAAGATGGTGTATGGGTACTAATGCAACTGACTACCTCGCAACTTGACAGCCTTGATTAGCAGATTGCATGACCTGAAAGCCTGAGTTTGCCTTCATCTTGATACTTATCTTTACAGCAGTGGGCTTATACAGTATTTGGCGATTTCTGATTGACTAACTTCATTCAGCATAATGTTTCCAGATCCGTCCATGTCATGAGATGGATTGTGGTTGCATCAGTGTTTTTTAGGGATTTAGTAGGCCATTGTGTGTGTATACCAAAGTTTTCTTCTATCTGTTCTTCCACGATGGACATCTGTGCTGTTTCCAACTTCTTGCTATTATGAACTGTGTTGTAATGAACATGGGAGAGCTTGCATCCGTTAGCAATCTGTCTCTTATTTCTTTGGGGTATGTGTCCAGCAATGGTGTTGCTGGGCCATGAGGTATTTCTATCTCCAGTTGTCTTAGGAATTGCCATATCACTTTCCACAGTGGTTGACATATTTACAAACCCAGTAACATTGTATGAGATATCCAGTCTCTCCACATACTCTCCGGCATTTGCTGTTCTCTGTTTTGTTTTGTTTTATTTAAATTGGGCTATGATTGTGGATGTAAGATAGCATCTCATCATTTTAATTTGCATTTCCAGGATGGCTAGTGAATAAGAACATTTCTCCATGTGCTTGTTAGCTATTTGGGAGTCATCCTTGGTGAACTGTCTATTCTGACCTTTTGTCCACTTTTTAAGAGGTTATTAGTTTTTTTCTTGCTGTGGTATTCCAGAATTCCATGGATTCTAGTAATTAGTTCTTTTTTCATTATGTCATTGCTGTATTTTCTCTATCCATAGGCTCTCATTGTACTCTATTGACGAAATCTTTTGATGTCATCTTTTGATGTCCACAAATGTTTCACTCTTAATAGGCTCTCATCCTCTACTATAGTTTCATTGTGTGGGCTTTCTTTGTTATGTCTGAGAACTCATATGCTTCATGCGCTAAGGATTGTCCAAATTTTCTTTTTTTTTTGGGGGGGGGGCATCACTGCTCTCCGGTGGTGGGAATAGGAGGCCCAGCCCCACTGCTGGAATTGAACCTCCGTCCCAGTGGGCCGCAGTCCCGCGCACAACCACTACGCCACCGGGGCTCAGCCCCAAATTTTCTTATTGATGATCCTGATAGCTTTGGGTTTTACATTTAGGCCTCTGATCCCTCTTGAGTTTGTTTTTATGCATGGGGTGAAGTTTGCGTCCTGTTTCATTCTTCTGCAGATGAATATCCAGTATTTTTTGGGAGGGGGACATCACTGCCCTCTGGTGGTCATGGGAGCTACCCAGCCTTGCTCCTGGAGAGCCGCCACTGGATTTGAACCACCTAGCCCCTGGGCCGCAGTCCCGCACCCAACCACTACACCACTGGGGCTCAGCCCGAACATCCAGTTTTTATAGCACCATTTGGTGAAGAGGGCATCCCCTTCCTATTTAATATTCATTGGATCTATATAGAAAATCAGCTGTCTTTAGACAGATGTTTTTATTTCTGGGTTTCCTGTCCTGTTCCATTGGTGTATATTTCTATCATTTTAACAGTGGAGGCTTTTTTGACACCGGTGGCAGTGTTACAGGTTTTGAGGTAGCGCTAGCCTACCTACTCTGATCTTCTTTTTGAGAAGTTCTTTGCTTCTCCTGGACCTTGTCCCTCTTCATGTGAAGTTAATAATTCATTTTTCCATTTCTTTAAAGAATGATGTTGGGATTTGGATTAGGATCATGCTGATGTTTAGATTGCTTTCAATAATATTTATATTTCCATAATATTGAGGCTTCCTGTCCTTGAACATGGGATCGTCTTCCATTTTCTGAAGATCTCTATTGGTTTCTTGTATTGATGCTCTATAGTTTTCTTTATATAGATATTTTGGTCTTTGTTTACATTTACTTCTAGGTTCTTCAGCTTTTGTGAAACTTCTGTGGAAGGTAATGTTTTCTCAATGTAGGAATTTTATTCTTAGAAGCGAAGAATAAATTCAGAAGTTCTTGTTTAGCTACCTAGGTAGCAGAGTTGTTTCTCTAACCTCCTTTTGTACTCTAAAGGGCAGAGGTTCAAGAAAGAGTTGTTCAAGCCATGTTTCCATTATTTTATGTGCCAGAAGCACAGGTCTAACATGGTTGCCTGGAAACATGGAGACAGCCTCTCGTTTTAGTGTTCTTCTTATTGTTATGCTTACAGTTATGCTTTTAATCAGTTATCTTACCAGGCCTAGTTATCAGCACATTCTAGAGGACTTATCCATGTATGCCACTATCTGTCTTGAAGGACTTTTACTTTTTTTTCTTTTCTGCTTTCTACTAGGGTGTTCCTAGTGCTGTGGGAACTTGGGAGTTTAATTTTTTTCAGGTCTGAATTTTTAATTTCTTGTTTTTAATAAAAAATTACTTCTCATTAAATGACACATATTTTCTAGTATGTCCAATTTAAGTTACTTAGACAATTTTGTTTTCAAAAACTAAAATTTAACCATGCCCACTGCTGTCTCTATGAGCGCAGATCATCTCCTCTTTCTCCATTGTAGCAGCTGTTGTGTGAGAATTAATGACCATGTGTTTAGCAACCCAGTACATAGTTCACTGCTCACCCAAGACTCCATTTGCTCTCAAGGTTAAGATGACTATTAAATCTTGATCCAAGTGAATTCATTTTCATTAATCCATGGGAATATTAGGACTGTTTAATTTGTATAAGCACTTGCTTATCATTAAATTTGTTAAGGTAAGTCAGGCTAAGAAATGTTGTGATCTGTAAATATCATCTGGAAATAGGAAATCAAATTTATATACCCCATCTTCTCCATGCTTTATAGGATCTATTAGAAAAGACATTTATTGTAACTTGCCTTTTTAAAAGGCTTTCTAGGCGCCCTGCTGGTGCTGATTAGTAAACAATAGACTGCTAAGTGCAGGGTCAGCAGTCACTCCACAAGAAAGATAAGTTATTAACTGCTCCCATAAAGATTCACAGCTTTATAAAGCTTGTATAAGTTCACTATGAGTTGGAATTGGCTCAGTGGCTTGCATTTTATATTGTGTTTTTTGTTACTGTTGTTCTGCTTTTGTTGAGGCTTTGCTGATTTCTTTTTTCAGTACCTTTTTCTAATAGACTAATTTAATTTTTTTTTAATTAAAAAAAAGTCAAGAATTAGTTTTTCTTGGAAGAAAGAACTGGGATTCTTATACAGTTTCATAGGAATTGCTAGCCCTGACCTTCAATTGTTAATGGAAACTTAAATAGAACATTGTAGACGGGAGACAAACTCTTAGGACAAAATAAGGCCAAAAAATTATATAAGCTCATTGATCTTTAAACCAGGTTTTAAAAAAAAATCCTTTAAGAGGCTGAACCCCGGTGGCGTAGTGGTTGTGCGCGGCACTGCGGCCCACTGGGATGGAGGTTCAATTCTAGCTCCACGGAGCAAAGACTGGGCCTCCTACTCCCACCACCTGAGGGCAGCGATGCCAAAAAAAAAAAATCCTTTAAGGAAGTATGTTGACACAGTGACTACCGCAGTAGGCTGAATCAATAATTACTACACTAATTAAGCAACACTTACACAAGAATTACCATAATAACAGTTATGATGATGAAGGACAGAATCATGTTTATAGGTTGCCTGTGATTCAGAAATGCACCTACCGGGGACAGTAAAACCTCCTGGTCCATGATTTTCCCTGTGCCCAGAATCTCCCCAACTCCCCCTAGTTTGGAAGATCTTCTACGTAGAGTACAGGAGATGCAAAGGCTATTGATTTGCCAGTGATTCCTGAGAGATTTGGTATTGAAGGAGCCAGGTTTGGGGGCTTTTAGAGAAATGCACCTTTGAATTTCAGAATTCTGATCCCAAAATATCAAATTACAAGATTGAATCTCTGAGCAACTTAGGCAAAGGTTCACAGATAGATATCACGACTGCAGTTAAGCAACAACCTACAAAATTACAAATTGCTCCAAAGTACAGAAAATGAGATAGACTTTTATATAGGAAATGTTATGGCAACAGTAGCCATAAGTCAAACATTAGTGACTGCAAGTCATACATCAGTTAATTTATAGATGTCCTATCCTTGAGCTAGCCTATGAAAACATTTTGTGAAAATAGTTTTACTTATCTTTCAAGGCTAGAGATGGGACAGCTTATGCAAAAACATTCTTCCTGAGAGCATCTGTTTTTCCTCCCCTCTTCCTCATCCTATCTGAGTCAGCACAGAGTAACCCATTCAGTCACAGAAATGCTGTGAGCTTGGCTGGAAGTCCTCTTATTTTTTCAGCTTAGTGTGCACCCTGGCCAATGCCTACCCTATACCAAGCACCTAGATTGGGGGGTTTCTTTGAGAGAGGATTGGATTCTACAAGTAAGTGACTTTGAAGAATTGTGTTGGCATTACAGGGGCAAAAAAACAGGAGGCGTGTGTTGAAGGATCAATGAGAAATTATGAGATGAACACAACTTAAGGAAGACTCAGAACCAATAGCGCAGTGGTTCTCAATTTCCCTTATGCCGCAACCCATTAGTACAGCTCCTCTTGTTGTGATGACACCCCCCCAAAACCATAAAATAATTTTCATTGATACTGCATAACTGTAGTTTTGCTATTGTTATGAATCGAATGACCTCCATGAATTGGTCATTCGAGCCCCAAAGGGGTAGTGACCCACAGGTTGAGAACCACCGCAATGAGGTTCTCACTTGCTATGCTGTTTTTGTTCTATTAAATCATAGCGGTGTGAACTTGATCATAAATTGAGAGGAGGCAAGTTTAAACTACATTATCTGTGCAGTAGAACTTTCCTTTGGAAACATTAGCAGAGAAAATGTCATTCCTCCCAAAGAGAAAAGATATTGGAGAGGAAATGGGAACTTTGAGAGAAGGGGACAAATTTAGCCCTTAAGGAAAAATAACATGGTTTGGAGAAGATGTTAAAAGGCATGGGACCATTGCTGGGTAACTTGTTGTGTGGTGACCAAGTTCCCATAAAGGAGTAAGATCTCAGACTACAAAGTTTCTGGACAAGCTCCAGATAGGTAGATGCAAGCGAGGCAGGAAGTGATACCAGTGATGTGATAATGGTTGTAGCAACATTAGTCAATAGGAAAAAGGCAGTCATAAGGTAAGTAAGCAACAAAAGGGGGCTTGAGAAGAGACAGTTGAAAATCTGAAGAGTTTTGTGAGTTGATAGTAGAAGCTGTGCTCTGAGTTATGGAAGGAGGGCCAGTCCTGAAAAGATAAGAGACCACGTATACCCAAGTTATATGTTTATATTGACATTTCTGTACCAATTGCCCAGGAATGTCCTTTTTCTACATTTATTTATTAAGTCTACATTTCTACGTGTATTGTCCTAAGTGGTATGGAAAATGCCTTTCTTGGAATCGTGCTTGTAATCCGTGGTACAGATTCTTTTGACTATCTGGAGCGTTGGCGATACTTAGCCCTTTTGGGGGTGGCTTTGAATTTGTGCAAACTGCCAAGTCATTTAGAGCCAAGTTTGGTGAAGAAAGCAGATGATCAAGCAGTGAAGTAACATTTTTGGTAGAAACTGAAATTGGATTTAAAACACTACACTGGTTTTCTTACAAAATCCTGATCAGTTCCCAAAGAAAGCAATGACAGAAGCTTTAAAAAGTGTATTTTCTCAAAGTCACCAGTTTGAAGGACCTATTCTTTTAGATATAAATATGTCAATAAACTTTGGGTCACATTCCCTTAGAGCTACACAGTAGTCCCTAAATACTCAGTGAGGTAAACTTTACAAAGTACCTATTATTATATCTATGGAAACTTTTGTATGTCTGCATAACTGAAGTCCTTTATGCCAAGAAGATATTGAAAGTGGTGAGACTGAATGAGTATATTTCCATAGTCAACTAGCCCTGCTTTAATTATCAGCTGTCTCTTTCCTTGTAAACTAGAAAATAGAATTCCTCTTGCCTGCTAGAGCATCAGTCATTTTGAGATCCTAAAATGGAAGATGATAATGGCCCATTTCCAGGATTATAGTATTAAAACCCAATTTATCAAAATTTTTCATAGTTATGACGAGACAATCTGTTGCTTGTTCACCTTCTTTTGGGATGAGACAGAAGTGACAGGTTTTATCACCAAAACCTATGCTTACAAAGTAGTCCTGATGGAGGAAGTGCCATTGAATCATAACCTGGGAAGTAGCTGCAAACAGCAGAAGAACTCACCTGTCACGGGAACCTGCAACCATTGGAAGGGCAGGAAACTCCTTTTGTGACATCGAAGAGGAGGGCCCCTAGTGCCCAAGCCTGTGGACTCCTTGCTCTGTCAACCTTCTGTGCCCTTTCCTGTCTCTTTTGTGATTTGCTTTGCTTGAGAGTGCACTGCAACCTTAGGAGTTTGCCTTCCTTTCATTTTTCTTACTTACAAAAATGCAAAGAATGTGCAGTATTTCTCAGTGGGGAAGTGCTATTGACATTTTGAGTAATCAGACCTTCCTTGTGCGTGGGGATCTCCCAGCATCACAGGAGGGCTGGCATTCTGGTTTCCTGGCCCTCCGTGCCAGTTGCCTCCACAAGGCAGCCTTCCAAATGCCTCCGGTGTTTACAGACTGCCAAGGACTGCACTTGTTTATGGAAAAGTCAGGAAAGCCTCATTCTTTAGTGTTTTGGTTTTCTCCTATCATCTTTCTGCTTTTTTGTTGTTGTTGTTAATAAGAAAAAAGGAATCTTCATTAAAGAAATGTTGATGATAAAGTAGTGACCCTAGGGGAGGCAAACGGGTTAGCAGACTTTTGTGTGTTTTTGTTTTTATTGTCTTAAGCCAAGAATAAGATAGCCTGTAAAAATACTAGCATTGCTACTTTTAGGCTACCACTGACTGTGGAAAATCTCAATTGGATTTCTCAGAGTTAATAGGAGAAGTCTGTACTGATTTAAATCTAGATTCTACAAGAGGAGCGTGAGCAAATTCATCTTTGATATCATTGAAGGTGATTGCATTACTGATAGGCCCAAACTCCCTATTTTACAATGGTGTTGTCCACATGATTGTCCAGGAGTGTGGACACCAAATTAATTTCATCTCTTTAGCAAGTTGGTATTTTAATTTTTACAAATTGGAGTTCTACTTTTATGCCAACACTATTTTCTATAAAGAGTATACCTGGCTAACATTTGTGAAGCATAACCTTTAGCATGCCATGATTGCTAAAAGTCATCTGTTGTGTAATTTTAAAATCTGCACTAATCCCTATGGACCATTCATGCCATACTGAAGTTGATTTTCTACTTTATTTTTTCAGTTGTTCATGGTGGACAATGGAGCAGATGACTGGAGAATAGCCATGACTTATGAGCGTATTTTCTTCATCTGCTTGGAAATACTGGTGTGTGCTATTCATCCCATACCTGGGAACTATACGTTCACGTGGACGGCCCGGCTTGCCTTCTCCTATGCCCCATCCACAACCACCGCTGATGTGGACATTATCTTATCTATACCAATGTTCTTAAGACTCTATCTGATTGCCAGAGTAATGCTGTTACATAGCAAACTTTTCACTGATGCCTCCTCTAGAAGCATTGGAGCACTTAATAAGATAAACTTCAATACGCGTTTTGTTATGAAGACTTTAATGACTATATGCCCAGGAACTGTACTCTTGGTTTTTAGTATCTCATTATGGATAATTGCCGCATGGACTGTCCGAGCTTGTGAAAGGTAAGTTTGTTTCTTTTCCTGAGATCACAATGTGCCCTGTGGTGATTCAAGCAGATGGTGCCTTGTTCTTGAAAATTTAGATTCGATCATGGGCTTTTTTAAAGACTGTGACAAACTTTTCTTTGGCTTTCGTATATAGAAATATCTTCCTGATTGTGTGCTTTTCTTGCTAATTTGACCATTTTTCATTGGAGGACTACCTTCATTATCTGTGTCAGAATTTAGATCTATGATTGCTGCAGGAGACTGCCATTGAAAATGTTTGTCGAATGATAATCTTGAATACTTTCTGTGGTAGATTGGTTATGGTAGAGAGATAAATTCAGTGCAAAAGTGGTGATGCAGGGGGTCTGAAGATAGGGGAACATCTCCGAGGGTTTTGTTGATCTTAGTGCCTATTACTAATAGTGGCTCCACAACTGTCTGACAGGGATATACAAATTTTGTGTATTAAATAAAGGCAATGCCTTATTGTCTGAAGAGTGTAGGTAGCCCAGAGCTAGACCTGTAGTCTCAGGATTTAGGAGATGCACAATAAGTGAAAGTGATAATCAGTCACAGTATCAGTGCTGGTAATTAGAGATCGTGTCATTAGCGTACCTCATCAGTGATAGTTTCAGTGATGTTGAACCTGGACTTTAGACAAACTAGCAAAAACAGATGTGTACGCTAAACAGAAGAACTCTATTATAACCAGAGATGGAAAAAAAAATCACAATCAACCTTGGTTAAGAAAATTCATGTTGACATTTACAATAATGAGATTGGGTTGGTACAGAAGTTTGTGGGATTATTAATTATCTGGCTGTTGTTCTTTGTAGGAATCAGGTTTTCAAATTTTCCTGTTTTCTAATATATTTGTTTTTAACATACACATAATTCAAAGAGCATATAT